>CAJVPQ010000628.1:0-25083 GCA_910591825.1 Funneliformis caledonium
TTTTTGAGTTAATGTTAAATCTGGACTTATTTTATTAAAAAAATAATATTTAGCTTATAAAGCAAAAAAATTTTTTTTTGGTAATTTTATCCCTTTCTATTGCAAAGAGCTCATATTATTATTGAAAATTATATTTTTTTCTAATATGAAAAATTTGAAATTACATAATTTTAGTAATTTTATCAAAATTGTAATTATTAGATAATTTTGTAAATTAAATTATATGTAATATGTAAAATTAGAATTATAATTGCAATTTACAATTATTAGATAATTTTGACTAAATAGAATTACTTATTATATGCAAAATGTTTTAAATTTCTGACATATATCAATATAATTTTATATAAATTTATAAAGTATCTTTTTTTTTTTTTTTTTAATTATTAAAAAATTAAATTTAATAATTTTTCAAATTTTCTACTTATTAAAATATTAAATATAATTGATTAAGATGATAACAAAGTTTAATTCTTAATCAAAGAAAAGATAAGCAAAAATGAAGAATATTGGTTTAATCTTAGGAGATCAAAGTTATCTTTTTAAAAAGAAGTTATAAAAAGATAAAAGAAGAATTTAATATAAATGTTATAGTAGTGTAATATTAAGCAAAGTTTAAAGGGATGATTAAGAATTGTAAAGTAAGTAAAATTCTAATTAAAAAAGCATATAATATAATTATATTAATAAAAATTATAAATAAACAATATTTTAGTTATTTGAATTTTATGAGAAAGGAAATTCAAAAGAAAAGTGAAATAAATAAAGTTAGCAAAAAATATGAAATTTAATTCAAAATTCTATTTTAAACAAATTCTGATAAGTATTTAAAATGTATTCTATTTGATATTTATATTAAAATTTAGTTAAATTCAAACTTTTATTTTTTAGCTTTTTAAATAGAATCAAGAAAACAATCTGAATTAGAGTGATATAAGATTTGTTATTTAAGTTTCAAATATTTTAAACTTATTTTAATCTAAATTTTAATATTTACTTTACTAGAAAATTTAAATATTTCTCGTTCTTCCAATCCTCTTTCTCCATAAAGATCTGCCTTACTATAAAGATCTGTCTTATTCTCATTACTATCTAATGCTAAATACTATTATAAACCAAAAATCTTTTGCATAATTTATTTCAACTATTACATTTTTTATTATACTCTTTAATTATCATTTCTTTTTCTTTTTTCTTTTTTCATTTTCTCTTTAATTTTACATTCAGTTTTTTTTTATAATTTTTTTTTGATTTTTTGCTAAAAAAAAAAATTTTTTTTTTCTAAATAAATTTTACCATTTCTACACAGTGTTTAGGATTAACAGTTATAGGCTAATTTATATCTAACTAAAAGCAAGTATACTTTAATATTTATAAATTTATAAGTGTATATAAAATAAAAGAAAAAACTATACAATTTTTAGTTATTAATCTAATCAAAAACTAACAATATTGGTTAGTATTATTAACATATATTTAATAAAAAATGTATTAGAAAAAACTTCAAAATTTTACAAAATTTTTTGATATTCTTTTATTTATGCTAAATTTTTTATGTAACTATATGATTATAAATAATATTTTTAATATAAAATTTTTGAAATAAAGATAATAATGATTATAGGTAGAATATGATTATAAATAATAGGATTTATATAATAAAATTCAGAATATCTAACTAAAAAACTATATAGGATAATGTGACTATAACAAGAGTTAACAATAATAAAAAAAAGATTTATTTTATCATACAAAAAATTAAAAATTATTTATATATATTTTTTTTTAAATAAAAGAAAGTATTAATGATTATATATTTTAAAAAAAAAATTATTTTCTTTAGACTTATAATGGTTTTTGTTTTTTTAGTGTAATATTTAAATTTTAATAGAAATTCTACTCATTAAACTATTTATTAAAAGCTTTTAATGAATAAAAATATTACAAAATATTAAATAATTTTATAGTTGTTATCAAAAGAGAATGCAATTTCTTAAGTTATAGCTTAATAATAAACTTAATAATAATATGATAATAAATGTCATAGTAAACTTTATTATAATTTATAGTTTTTACTTTATTTTTAACTAATAATAAAAGTAAATCAATATTTATGTCAAACTTTATTCTTATAACTTTAAATTTTGTAATCTAAAATACAAATTATTATCTATTATTAATAATCCTATTAATATAAACAGGATGATTAATATAAATTGATAATCTTTAGAAATTTTAAACCTTATTAATATATACAGTATATTAAAAGTCTATTTTTTATTCAGTAAGTATTGCATTCAACTTGTATAAACATTGAAAAAATTTTTTTAATAAATATTTTAAATTAAATACTTAAAAATAAAATTTAATAAATTTAATTAATTCCATTTTAATTTTTTTTTAAAATTAAAATCATTAAGTTTATATAAATAAATATAAATTGTCATAGATATAAGTTCATATAAGTTGCATTTATTTAATAGAGTAAAAGTTAATTCTTTTCATTTTCAAAAAATTATTTTCGTTTCGTTTTCTTTTCGATTTATTTATTTAAATTTTTAAAAAAAATTGGCACTAATATATACAATTATACCGCTTCTTGTATTACCGATAATTTATCGTTTTACATAACCATATGGGACCTATGCAATAGAAACTGCCGGGAAAAATCAAAAAAAATGAGTTAACGCTAAATTCTGAATTTCCTGGCAGATTCTCCCCTTTCTATTGCAAAGGTATCATATGCTCTTATTAATTAGACGCGTGATAGGAACATCAAATGACATTATTTACCTTTAAAATTTAAGATAAATGATCTCAAAAAAGAGGCTTTGCTTTGCTGCTTTAAAAAATGGATTAAAAAGCATCACATGTAACTTGAAATAAAAAACTCTATTTTGAATTTATATTTTGTGATTTGTTACTTTCAATTATTTTTTATAGAATTTATTAAAAAATTCGAAATTCATTGATCCAACGAAATTACATTACTAAATTTGTACCTTGAAATGTTTGTCATGCCCCAAATACGCAATTAATAAATTTAAAAAATATCTATATTATTAAAAAGTTAAAAAAGCTAGAATTTTTTTGATTAGAAACTTTTTGAATAATCTAGAATAAAATCATAAAGCTCATAATTATTATTATTATTATATATTTTTTTAAAAAAACAGGCCTTAATTAAATAAAATGAATTGTTCACTTTCAATTTTTCAATATCCAATCTTCTTTTTTTTTTATTTCTCCTACGTTCTTTGGTGGTGATTATTGCTAATAAGTCTAGCTTGAAGATCTCTAGTGATTTCTACGGTGTCTTGTAATTTATAATCAAAAATTTCTTGTAAAAATCTTTGAACTTTACGCTGCATTTTAACAACCCAATCTTGCCTTTCTTCTTCATTTCCCAATCCTTTATATTCTTCATACGCTTTTTGTATATCCTTAGTCCAAAAGTACTGAATTGGTTGTCCTCTTCTAAGCCGACGTCTAATCCATGGGACACATGTATAAATTACTTGAGGTACATTAATTTTAGTGTTAACATGACTAAAAAAAAAAAAAACCAAAATAAAAAAAATTAAATTAATTGATGATATAGAAAATTCTCTTGTAATGAAAGAGACTTTAAATTACCTGACTGCACATTTATCAAAACAATCTTTACAACAATTAACTCTAAATTCCCAACACCTATCATGAAATTTTTCCAATAAACGATCTTTACAAATAAAACATTTATCACTTAATAAAGTAAACCAAATATATTTTTGTTCTGGCCAATCTTCGTTCCAACCATTTGGTGGTGGTAAATTTGGATATGTTAAACATCTTTGCCTTGATGTTTTCCAAATATTTTGACATTTCATCGAGTGAGTTAACCATAAAATTTTTCTATACCTTTTGCATACTGTTGATAATGAGTATAAATCTTTTGGTGAAACGTATTTACATATTTCATGAAATATTTCCAATAAAATATTTTCCATTTTATTCTTTTTATTGTAAAAGTTTGTTATCGGATAATTTATCATTATATTTTTTTTTACTTCCTCTTCGTGCTCTCCTTATTTCGTGTGTAACGGTTTTGTCATGAGAAAAGGTTTACATATCTGCAAGAATCAACTTTTTATAGTTGAAAGGATGTTGCACAGTTTCATTTAATAATTCTAGCCGAAATTAAGTTAATGATAAAGTTGGCCGACTTTACCACGTGTTTATACTGCGCGTATTACAAATAGAAATCAAGGAATTTTTTGCAATTATGAAGCATTGTAATATATATATATATTTTTTTGGTAGAATTATTGAATCCTCAAATAACCAATAAAGAATAGAATAAATATTTTAACCGGAGAATTTTTCAAATCTATAACGATTATTTAATATATATATATATATAGAATTTTCTTTGAAGATTTCCTTATACGGAAGGTATTCTTTTATTAAGACGATGGTGCCTAGTTATATATAGACCTTGACGAAAAAATTATCCTTGTATTTTTACAATTTTATAAATAAAAAAAATAGTTCTTTGTAAAATATAAATACGATTTTAGAGTTCATGATTTGCGACGCGCTTCTTGGAGGGGAAAAAACTTTTTCCAGAAAAGGTATAGTAAATAATTAACATATTGATTCATATCTCTAATAAATAATCACAAAAACAGTTTCGCCCGAAACGTAGGAGTCTAAACCAAATCTTTTTTATTTTTTTACTCCGACACAATATGTATTAATCAATAGTAAGTTTATATTAAAGGGAACAAAACTTGTACGTTAGCGTAAGCCACTGTTTAAATCAAACAGGATAGATAATTCATAGTAATGATAAAGAATTTCGAGGCTTAAGAAAAGAGGAATCGTTTAAAAGGATAAGTTTTCATTTATAATTATAACATGAATTGTTATTTTTGTGGCATAGAGTATAAATTTGTTAATGTATTAACTCTCATCAATAGAACTGAACTTTTCTAATCCAATTTGGTAAATTTCCATTTTACCAAGCAATTTTGTGGCTTTTTCTTTTGTATATAAACAGGAAATTCATTGACAACCTTTTATATATATATATACTAAGACGAAAATGGTTTATCACCAGTTTGATTTATTTATAAAAAATAATAAAGGAGTTACCCGTTTTATTTAATAAAATTTCTGAAACAAACAATTCCTCTACTAAGCCTCATATGTTTTGACGCTAACTAATTCACCATACAAAATATGTATTCAAATGTTTGATTTCGCAATAATTTCTTTTTGTCAATCAGGATTATATAAATGTCTTAGACCAAATATACCAATTTATTAAGGATGGCTTAATCGTTATTATTGGCTTAGTGAAACTGATTATGAAACAATTTCTCCCAAGCCAAAAGGACTTTCGATCTATTTTACATTCAATATCAAATTAAATAGTATGATTGTCGATCAACATACATCTCATTTATGGGACCCAACCCACGGAAACTACCAAATTTATTATTAATTAATCTATAAACGAAATTGAACTAATATTATGTTATAAAAAAATCTCTGGATTCGTTCTAGAAATTTTTAATGAAAAAAAAAAAAAAAACAATTAAATAATTTCTATCATTATTCTTGTTCAGTAATCTTTTTTCACCCGAACCTGTGAAAATTAAGATTGAGGCTTGGTGAAATCAAAGCCATTCCGTTATATATATATATATTTTTTTATTTTAAACTTTTTAAACTTGAACTCGGGTTTCGTGTCGCGCGACTTTGATTTGCCCGTCAACATACAAATTAAATTGATGGCATCTTTCGTAATAAAAGTTAACTCATTTTCAATGAAAATAACTTGTGAATATTTTTAAATTAATGAAGCGAAAATTTTGATCGCGTTTTATTAATATTAATTTTTTCACGTCTTACATTAAAGTCTAAATTCGTAAAACGCGCGTATATTAAAAAGTATTGAAAGAAATATTAAACCAAAAAAAAAAAAAATTTCGCATTTCCAACAAATTTTTCCCTCGGAAAAAGTCTCAAATTATTATTTAACGCGAAAGTTTATTTATTCAAATTAGACATTAACGCGTTACTATATAAAACTAACTAGAACATTACTTCCACAACCAAAAAATTACCTAAAAAACTAAATAAAAAATCTAGTGAAAGTTGAAAAATAAATATAATAATTTTTTTTAAAAATTAAATGTTCGAAATTTTTTTTATTTCGGTCACGACACTATTATTTATTAAGCACAGTAAATATATGTATAACTATATAATGTATGAGTATTACAAAAAAAAACCTTTTGTGTATATTGAAGGGAATATGAGAGGGTTTTTATGAAATTATTAAGTCTAAACGGTATTAAATTAAGCAAATAAGGCACCAAGAACAGCGATGGCTGCGAATGAAACTCCAACTTCGGATTTAAGATTGTTGGCAGCGGCAGCGGCGGCTTTGGCAGAAGGTGCTGGGGATTTGGCATCTGGGGTCTTGGCTGGTGTTGGTGCTGGTGCTTTACCATCTGGGCCTTTTCCTGTTGGGGCTTTTCCGTCTTCTGGTGCTTTTCCGTCGGCTGGTGCTTTTCCGTCGGCTGGTGCTTTACCGTCGGCTGGTGCTTTACCGTCGGCTGGTGCTTTACCGTCGGCTGGTGCTTTACCGTCGGCTGGTGCTTTGCCGTCTTCTGGTGCTTTGCCGTCAGCTGGTGCTTTGCCGTCAGCTGGTGCTTTGCCGTCTTCTGGTGCTTTGCCGTCTTCTGGTGCTTTTCCGTCTTCTGGTGCTTTTCCGTCTTCTGGTGCTTTGCCGTCTTCTGGTGCTTTGCCGTCTTCTGGTGCTTTGCCATCAGCTGGTGCTTTTCCATCTTCTGGTGCTTTGCCATCTCCTCTGATAATTATAAAATATGTTAATTATAAATTCCAAAAATAATATTAAAATAAAAATTTTTTATATTTTTTTCTAACGGGATAACTTACTGTGCAGCAACGAATGAAACCAACACGAAGAGAACGATAAGAAGAAGGATGATGCGGTTATTGAATTTCATTTTGTATGATTATTGAACTGGTGAAAAGGTAAGGGAGTTTTTGTAATTTTATTTGCAATTGCAAAGTTTTCTAAAATTATTTTTTTTTTTTTGAAAAGAAAGATATTTTTCTTTGATTTTAACCTTTGCAGTTGTGTCGTGGTGATTTGAGTGAAAGGGAAAGTGGCCCTGTATTTATTAGATTTTTTGATGGTATTAGTTGAGAATATTTTGATTTACTTTATTAATATTGATATATAAATAAATAACAATATCCACTCTATGGAAACAAGACACTACTCCGTGATACATTTGAAACGTTGTACTTGCATAAATAATACAGGGTTGGCGTTAAAAAAATTTTGTTTCCTTGGCAAAAAACCTGTATTCAAAACAAAAGCCATTCGATATTTGATTTTTAAATATATATATCTCTTTACTTTAAAAGAATTCTTAGCTTTATAATTTTATTTTTGGTAATTGTGTATAAAAAAAAAAAAAAGATCATTATAAAATTGATATTTTAAGATCAACAAAAAAAAAAAATTTAGTAGAAGGGTGAATAGCCCCTGATTTGAGTGATGCACACCTGAAAATGATATAAAAAAAAAATTGCCGTTTATATTTATTATTAACTCTTTAAATTATACTACAAATACTAAAGTGGTTAACATGTATCAAATTTTAGTCTAGTTTGACGAAATTCTGAACTACAAATATTAATTTATTAAAAATAGGTTCTATAATCTTAGGTACCCGCATCAGAGTACTCGCTTTTTTAATCACGTGAGCGGATGACTTCACGTTAAATGAAGGTTCTTTCAAAAAAAAAAAATCCAATGAGAGAACCTTTACTCAATTTAGAAAAAAAGTATTCTGCATAATCTTTCCACTAATTTTATTGATAAGAATGTAGTGATAGGATTAAAATTTAATGTCAAGCGCGTGTGTTTTACACCTTAAATTTGTTTGGTCTAACAAAACGAAAAAAAAAAGTTGTCCAAATTTCCAATGAGGACCATATGGAGAGCCGGGTACTTACAAGAATCAAAGTATTTCTTGGACCGATGGTTTTGGTCGCACATGTTTAATCCACGAGCTATGATGTGCACGGTGTAATATTTCGAATGAATTCCATTGAAATTTGATTATTTTGATTATACTTTCGCCCTTCTCCAATGACGCCTGCATTAGGATAATTGGCATATTTGTTCTGATTATATGAATACCCATATATGGAAAATCTTGGAATTCCCCCCTGCAGTGTCGTTTATAACCAAATATCACATAGGACAAACCCTTATTTGTTTATGAACACTTACTTTATTTGATCTCTCGGCAATTTCGGTCCATGCGGTTCAACCCCAGTAAAAGTCTTGTAGCCGAAATTTTAATTCAAACTAAATTTGGTAATCGACACTTGTAACAAACAAAAATAATTTCCAATATTACGCGATAACACTCGTGATACTATGCCCGACAAATTAAAATGTTTTGAGCCGAGGAAAAAAAAAATCATCATTTATTAAAAGGTCAAGCGCAACCAATTAAAGAGGACTTTGCGTTCCCTTTGGTACAAAAATTAAAAAAAAAAAAAACTTATGCACACGATAAGGACTAATCATAATTCATTTTTTGTTCCTTAATGCGCATTCGTTATCAAGCAAGAATTGAAATTTCTTCTTCATGATTGAATTTCATTTTAATTGGTAAAGTATATTTTTATTTTATTTTTTTTTTTTTTCTAATATAAATGGAGATGATATTACCACTCTCGAAAACTTCATTTGTATAAAAATGCATGTAATTTACCACAGCATCCAAATAATAAATGCATAACAAAATATCAATAGGGACACAACATCATTTCATAGATCACAATCTAATTTGTTTGAACAAATCTGGAAATAAAGTTATATATTAATTAACAAGGGAGACATTTTTGGAATTATCTTTTATTTCATGTATCTGTTTATCAAAAAAAAAAAATAAATGAAAAGTAACCAAACATAATCTAAACAATAAAACAATTCAAATACAAGATTTCTTTTGAGGAAAAGAAGAATGGAATGGTTCTTTTTTTATTATTTGGAGCATCATTATGCATATAAGGGACATAATTAAAAATTTACCCCCTTCACGGATCAACCAAGAATACCTTTTTGAGAAAAGAATACATTTTACACGCTTCCCGCCGATTTCTTTTGGTAGTTACTTTCAATTTCAAATTCATGACAAAAGGAAAAGAGCAAACGCTCATGAAATTCCAAGTTCGGTAAAATGGCAATTCGCAAGAAAAAATACATCATCAAGTCATTAGTACAGATTGTTTAAGAATGAAGTTTACCTTAATCATTTAGGGTAATGAAATGATGTCGGCTTCTTCCGCTTCATTCCATCCCACTAAAATAATAATGGTAAAACCTCATGAGGGAATAAAATTGCACAAAAACAGAAGACAATAAAAAATCATATTTATGTCACACAGGGGTGTTGATCTCGGATGTAATCAACATAGAATTTTCAATACGCAAAGAACTTAAAAAAAAATTTTTTTCACGATTATTTTTTTTATTTAATGAAAATAAACCGATTAATATCGTTGTACTACTATTATTGTCAAAATGTTATATTACTTGCATTTAGATGATAATATATATAGACAATAGCACAACATAACAGCTAATTAATTACAACGTTACATTAACATCCAATTTTTTTTTTTTTCATCGTTATAGTCCCCAAATAAGTAATTATATGTCGTTAAACATCACCCCTTGTAGTTTGCTTCGTGTTTGCATTTCTTATCTCTCATCCTCCCATCCATCTTTTTTTTTTTTTTAAAAAAAAAGTAAATTCGAATTCCAAAATTTGAATTACATAATAAGTAGTAATGCTATTCAATAAATTTTAAAAATAGTAAATTGAATTAGATTGATTATGGTCTCTCTATATACGTCGGAGTTATTTTTGAATTTCTTTTCCAACATTTATTTTTATATCCGAAAACGATTAACCATTTCAAGAATATGACATAAAGACCCGGAATAAATTATGTTGATCACAATACAATCAAAATATTGTCGTTTGTTACTATTTATTTATTATTATGCAATGGGGAAATAAGATACCAAGAGTACCAAGAGTACAAAGTATGCCAATTTGCAATACATTGTGTCCTTGATTATGTTAGATGTCAATCCTGAAAGGTCTAACTTATTTTGTCTAGTGCAAAAAAGCACCACTACCATGTTTCAAAAGTACACAAACTTTTCGAAAACGAAGATAATCTTTTAAAAATCTTTTTGAAACAAAAAAGATAAAACTTCCATTAAGGATCTTGGTAACCGTCACAAAATCCAATTTATCACGTGATTTACGCGTTATTCTCTAAAATCCTTGGCGTCGTAATTTTTTTAATCTGCAAGGAATCTATACATGCAAGTCAAAAAAAAATAACAATTTTAGAAAATCGACAGCAGATTTTATTTGTTTATTATTTTCAAAGTAATTGCATTTTTCCTTTTCGGAAAAACATTAAATTAAAATTATTTTCCTTTTAATAATTAGTATTTCATAGAGTCGATCTTTTTTTTGTTTGTTCATTTGTTCATTGTAAAAAAAATAACTTGTTTCGGTACCTGCATGGAATTAAATCGTTTGTATCTTTGAATATCAAAAAAAGAAAATCGCTAACGCTTTTTTGCTTTCTAGAATTCTAGAAATGTATGCATAACGATAATACAAAAAAAAAAAAAAAAAACATTTTCACATGATTTCGTGATTTCTGAGGGAATACACAGTCTAAATAGTGAAATAAACGAAACCGGATAAATGATTTTATACATGGGACGCGTCTGATGTCAGGAACGTGAATATCGCTGTGCTAGACAATATCCAAATATTAAGGTGGAACGAAGAAACCTTTTTTATCCAGATAAATTTATTTAAAATACTCTAAATAAGTTCCTATTTTAAGTAATCGAAAGTGTTTATTATTAAATAATATCGAAATGATTTCAAATGTCGGAAATCATTTTTGAATTTCGATATCTTTTGAAAGGTTTCTTTTGGAAGGGTTCTTTTTTTTTTTTAGAAACGTTATTTCTCTCTTCATAGGTCTTGCGGAGGATTATTTGGGGGTCTTTTTCGATATTTGAAATTATTTTCGATTAAACAATTTGGATTCGAATATTTTAATTTTATATGATCATTCATATGTCTTATTTTCAACCATCTTAAAGAGTGTTAGTATTATGATTTCAGAGCGTATATTTAAATTTTCATATTTTTCTCAATGATATTTAGGCTGCTATAATAGTTTAATAGATAATACTTTTATGAACTTTGATTGTAACATAATTTGTATTAATGTTTAGAAATTCATAAAATAGTTTATCTTTAAATATTTTATATGTATTTAACCTTTAATTTCAAACAAACTTCTGTTATAAGTTCCAAGACAATTATTAGTAATTTTATGAAGATTGATAAATGATCCATGTTTAAACAGAAAATATAATTATTCTACTTTTAACAATTTCTATTTTTATTAAAACTTGCAATTTAAACTATATAACTTTTTAACCTTTTATTTAACTTGAATTTCAAAAAATAATTAAAAATTATCAAATTATAAAGTAATAATGATTAAAAGATACATTAAATTTAATGATTTAATTTTCTTTTTATTTTAAATAAAATAACTTTATAATATTTTAATTAAAAAAAAATTAATTTTAAAATAACTTTAAAATTTTATTTATATTTGAAAAATAGAAATAATATTATAATATATATGTATTTTAAAAAAAAAATCAGTATTTAAAAGATTACTAATAAATTTTAAGAATAATAAGCAATTTGATATATTAAAATAAGTATCTTAGTTTATATATAATTTATTAAATTATATTAAATTATATTAAATCAGTAATATTTAAATCTGGTATTTTATATATTTAGTAATCTTTATTTAATATATATATATGTTTAAGTTAAAATAAAATAAATACAAAAAGAAAAAAATATATAAACTTATTAAATTTATTAATCAAATAAAAATATAATTATTAATAACTATCATATAATTATAAAAGTTATAAAAAGTAAAAAATATATAAATAATAATATATTTTGATTTTGTTAATTTATCATTAAAAAATAAAAATAAATAAATTAACTTTTTTATCTTAAATTTAATTAAAAATATAAAATAAAATAATATATTTCTTTTTTAATAATAAATTTAAAAAAAAAATTATAAATTAAATTTAGATATATTATAATTATTTTATATAATTTAAAATATCTAAATTATCAATAAAATTAATTTAATCTATAAAATATTTAATTAACTTATTTATATTAAAGTTTTTTATTACTTTAAAATCATTTAAAAATTTAAAAATAAAAATAATATAAATTAAAATATAAAAATTAATATTTTTTATTTAGAAATATTGATTCAATAAAAAATAAAATAAATAATTTTATATATAATAATATTTATTATATTAATTAATTATTTAAGTGTTTATAAAAACTTTTAAATTATAAAATTTCTTTTAATATTAAAATCATTATCAGTTTAATTTTAATTATATTATTTATATTATTATATCAAATATATTTATAGTTTTCTAAAAAACTATAATTATTTTCAATTTTATTTATAAGGTAATAATAATACAAATAATTATTTATTATTTAAATAAAAGATATTATAATAATAAGTAAATTACAAATTAAATAATTATTTAAATTATAATATTAATTTTATTTAAGTATAATAGTATATTTTAAATTTAATAATACTTTAATGTTAATTTAAATTTAAGTGTAAAAAATTTATAAATATTTTAAATTTTGAATAAATATTAAAAGTTTTGATAAATAATCTTAATAAAATAAAAGCAATATATATTTAAGATATTTTAGTTATTTATTTAATAATTAATATTATAGTTTTAGTAAAGATTTTAATAAAAGAATTATTATTATAAATCTAATTAATTATTTATATTTTTTGATTTAGTTTATTATAATTAATAAATTTAAAAAGAGTTTTATAATAAAATATTTAATAGCTTAATAAAAAAATAATTTAAATTTCAATAAAAGTAATTTTTATATTAATATTAATAAAAAATAATTTAATCTAAAATATATTTTTTTTAAAATAAAATCTAAAACTAGATTATTTAGTATATTAATAAAATATTTAATTTAATAATTTAACTTAGCAAATATTATAAATATATTTAAAATTAATTATAATTTTCTTATTAATCTTTTTTTAATTGAAATACTTTATAAAAATTTAATAATTTATTATTTAAGAATATATTAAAAAAAAAATACTTTTAAAATTAATTTTTTAAAAATATATATATAGTCAACTCTTTATAAATATACCTTTTATAAATGCATATCTTTTATAAATGTATCTTTTTATCTGATTTTAACTTAGATCTTAATGTAAATTATATATTTTTTTATATATATATTCTTTATAAATATATTCTTTATAAAAAATATTTTATATAGTTTACTTATAAATCTTTATATTACTTTAATTTTAGATTAATATTATATAAATTTATATATTTTTTATAAATACACATTCTTTTTAATATAACTTTATACTTAGTTTAAAGAGAAATACATTTAGTTGAATGTATATTTTTTAATATAAAAATTATTTTATTTTTTAAAAAAAAATACTTTAAAAAAATTTTTTTAAAAAAAATATATATTTATAAAATTTGTTTTAATATTTTAGATATTTTTTAATATTAATCTAATAACTGTAATACACTATATGAAATATATTTTAATAAATTAAACAAAGTGAATATTAATATTACTAAGAATTTTAAAGATTATTTAACATCATTAGTATAATATAAATATAATATTACGTTTTTTTTTAAGATTATCTTTAAATAAAAATAGTTAATATAAAACTAATTTATATTAGATATACTATAAAATTTAAGAATTATAATACTATTAAAAGTATTTAAAAAAAAGAATAATATGAAAAAATTAGTTTTTTATATTTTAAATTAGTAAATAGCAATCTTTGTAAATATATTTAAACAAAAAAAAATTATTTATAAAAATTTATTAAGAGAAAAAGAGTATTAAAGAATTTTAGTAAAAAATTAAGAAAAAAAGAAAACTAACTAAAACAAATATTATTTTTTTTTTCAATTTTGTTAATTTTTAATTATCTTTTATATTTAATCAAAATTATTTTTTAGTTTTTTTAACTTAATTTAAGTAATTAATTGAGTCTGCTATTTTTTTAACTATTTAACTTCAGTTATAAGTCTTTGAATTTTATTTAATAATTTTTACTTTTACTTATTATACCAATCCTTTGAAATTTTTAAAGCTTTTAAATAAGAACTAATTTCTTCTTTAATACTAAATAGTTACTGTTTTAAGTCTTTATTTTACTCTTCTAAATTTATCAACATAATATTATATTATTATTTCTATTATGATTTTAATTGATTCATCTTTTCTTAAATTACAAAAACAGTCTATTCTATTTTTTATAATTCTATTATAATTATTATAATATAATAAAGTATTATCATCAAGAGCTTTTTTATACTTAATATAAATATAAATAATATTATTATAATCATTATTACTTATATTATAAAATACTATTTTGTAAGTAGCAGTTAAACTTCTTTCTTTTAAAAGAACAAAAATTACAATGCTATTTATCTTTTTTTTTCAGCTTATTAATTTAATATTCTAGTTTTATACTATTTGTTCTTTTGCAAAATATAGGTTTCAAATTTTTCTTAAGTTATCACTTTTACTTGACTAATTTTATTCTTTACTTTATTAGTTAGAAATTTAAATTTATCTTCTTTCTTTTATAAAATTAGTAATTTTTAAAGCTAATTGTTTACTAAATATTTCTATTATAATACAATATTTTTTAGAACTTCTATTTTTTTTAAAGTTTTTTTAAGTTATCATTTTTTTTTACTTTGTTTTATTTTTCACTATTTAGCTACTTCAAAAACTCTAAATAATATATAGATGATTCCTTTTTTTAGTAATAAAAATTAGATTAATGTAGTTAACATATTATATATTATTTTAAATTTTTACATATGTAATTAAAAAATGATAAATGTAATATTTTATAATAATGCTTATTATTATTTTACTTTTATATATAATAATGTATAATATTTTATAAGATATACATAAAACTTTTATAAATAATACATTCTATGTATATAAGAATAATTTAATTTTTAACATTGCCTCTCTAATTTTAATGCTTCCTTTAATTTCTCTTTTTTTCTTCTAATATCTTAATTTTCTTCATATTTTCTTTTTTTATTCAGTAAGTTTATTCATTATAATTTACTTATTTAGTTTTTTTTATTTATTCTTTTTATGAAGGCATATTAAGTATATAAATTATTTTGATATTTTTTTACTTTAAAAGTAAAAAATTAATAATGTTTATCAAAAAGATTAAACTTATTAAAATTTAATAATAACAAAAGTCAAATTAATAAGTAATAAAATCATAAAAGTGATTTTATTTTAAAATATTTTATTTGTTATTAGTTTTAAATAAGTAATATTTTTGTATTTATCTTTCATAATAGATAAATATTCTGATAAAAATGTTTTTTATTTTTTTGTAATTTAAAGGAGTAAATATTAAAAACTAAAATATATAAATTTTAATTTTTTTAAAATATCTATTTTTTTAATTTTAATAATTGAATTTAGCAAAAGCTATTAGTAATTTTCTAAGTTTTGATTATATTAAAATTAGATGTTTCAAAAAAAATTGATATTTTTATATACTAATAATTTCTTAAAATAAATTCCTAAAATAGTTTTAATATCTAAATATTAAAAATCTTTTCCATATTTTAATACTATACTTTATTTAATCCTACTGAACTAGACTTTTATTACTTCAACTATACAATCTAGATAATTTACTCTTGTTCTTTTATAGAGTTTTTTAATTATATCAAAATTATTATCATATTTAAATTTAATATAAAGGTTATTAAATGAAACTTAAAGGTTTTACAAGTCATCTAAATGAAAAAAAGGTAAAATATAGCGAAATTATATTAAAACCTTATTAAAAATCTATGAAATTCTAAAAAAGGTAAAATTATATTAAAGCTTATAAAAATGCGAATTTATATCAAAATCTTAGTAAAAATTTAGCAAAACTATAGTTTAAATATTTTGCTAAATATAAAATAAGTTTAGATAAATAATCTTAAATATATCTAAAAATCATAAATTTAATTCAATACTTTTATAAATAATTACAAATTACTAAAAATTAAATATTTGTATTATTTTATTTTATTTACCTATATTATCACAAGTAAACTTTAAATTTTTTTCACTTTTTGTTCAATTTTTTAATTCTATTAAAAATTATACTAAGTATATTATTAGGTTCTTTTTCTATAATTTCATCTTTATCAAGAACATAATTCATTTATTTTCTTACTACATCATATTGAATACCAAATAAATAGACTTTATATGAAATAAGATAGATAATAAATTTTATTTATTTATTAATTAGAATGTAATACATAAATATTTTAAACTCAATTATAACTATATTATATAGTAATATTAATATTGCAATACTATATTTTACCTTATAAATAATATTGATCAACTAATTTTCTTTATACTTCTATTAATTTGGTATTTTTATTATAATAATTTCTTTTTACTTTGATTTTAAATAGATGTTCTTTAAATTTTATAAATCTTTAGATTTTTTTTTCTTAATAAGTATATAATATAAACTATCTTTAAATATTAACAAATATCACATAAATTAGTTTTAAAATTCATAATATCATCTGATATTATAATTTTTTTGAATATATTATACTTTAAGGATTTCAATTTATTATTATTTTAAATTAGTTAAAAAGTAGAATATAATTGATTGAATTATTCTATTAATACTTTTTCTTAAACTTGATAATTCATAAACTTTTGCATATTTTTTAGAAATTCTTTACTACTTCTGTAATATTTTTGTTAATCATTATTTTAGGTTTCTATTAAGATATTATTTTAATATTATTATTGCTTTAATTTATATTATTAAAATTATGTCTTGTTTAGACTTAAAAAGAACTTAAAAAGATCTTCTTAATTTTACAAATTCTTTCTTAAGAATTTTTGAAGAGTAATCATATTTACAATCTTTTTAAAAATTAATTGCTTTTTGATATTTATTAGAACTATTATACTTATTATTATCTTTTATACTTATCTATATATATATAATTTTATATATATTCATTTTATAGGTTTTAAAAGTTAAAATGAAAAAATAAAAGATAAAAAATTAACTAAAGAATAAAATATTAAAAAAGCATATTTATTTTCATTAAAATAATTTAATTAAATAGTTTTTATCTTTAAATAATTATATATTTTTTTATATTTTAATTAAATAAAAATAACTTACCCTTTCTGATGTATATATGTTTATTATAAAATTCATATTATTTGCAAATAAATTAATATATTATTTATGTAAAAATAATATTAGGATTATGCAGAAATAATATTTTTAAGAAACAAGTTTTGTATTATTTTTTATATGCATTGGCATCAGGTTCATTTTCAGTTATCTTAATGTTTAAGTTGAAAAACTGTAGCAATTGACTCTACAAATTGGAGTTTCTGATATTAGGATTTTCTTTAAATTCTACAGATATTCGTTATACTTGAATCAATTTGGCAATTTATCATATCTTAAAATTTAAGATATATTAGTCAAACTCGTAATGATGAACTCAATAATAAGTTAGTATAATATATCATAATAAATCTTAGATGAAGGATAATGTTGAAGAGAAAAGTAAATTTGTATAAATTTAAATTGATTTCTTTATTTATATTACTGAAACTTGTAAGCAACTTACAAATGAGTTAATTTACAACTTAAGCAAAAAGCTATTTTATTTATACAAAATGAATTTGCTATAGCTAACTACTTGCTATGTTATAAATTAACTAAATATAAATATATGTTCTAATATAAATATACTTAAATGTAATAAATAATAAAATAATATAAATTATAAAAATAATAAAAAAAGAAGTAAAATAAATTACAGACGTTAAGAAAATTACAGGTAAAACAGAATAAACAGAATAAATAGGCTGTATAATAAATACAAAAGAAATAGGAGAAATAAGCGAAACAGAAATTATTGTTGATCACTATTTGGCACAGCAGTGACATTATCTAATATGAGATCATTATTGATTAGTAAATCCCACGTGATATTTGAGGCTGTAATTTCTTCTATTAATAGCATACACACATATTTTTCAATACAGTTCTCTTAAAAATAAAATAATAAATCTGATTGATATTAGCAAAGATGATCTTATAACTGAGAAATAGCTCATAAAATTATAATTCAAATTGCTAGATTTTAGAATATTTGTTATATTGTTATACGAGTCGATTGCGAAGTCTACCGACTGAAAAATAGACTTCAACACGTATAGCAATGTTTTAGGTATCTGAAGGATAACAATTTATGTTAACAATCCTAAAGTCTTGTTGGCGTCAATAGAATTATCAATATAAATCACTACAATCAATGTATATGTTTATATATATGGAAGAGCAATAATGATAGATTGGGTTTTATATTACAAGTTTAACTATTTAAAGTTATAAGGTAAAAGGTTGGTTTATTAATTAGAGAAATTAGGATCAATACCATTCAATAATTTATATAAGTTTTTGTTCGCGAACTTACAAAATTAAAGAATAAACAATATACTAAATTATATTAAAACTGTATTAGAATAACTATCTAATAACCACTATCAAGACTATCTAGCTTGATCTTATAAATGAGTAATTATCTGACTTGTAATTCACTCAAGACTAACTTAAACTAACTGATTAACTGACTTAAAACTGACTGATGAGAATACATGAAATTCCTATCCTATTTATACAAAACTTTGGATCTAATTCTATTACTAAATTAAGATAAAGTACAACTTAATAAACTACAGAAACCTTGTAAACATTGTTAACTTAATTAACAAGTTTAACTAAGTAAATCACATTAACTATGTAAAAATATTTAATTTCGTTAACAGCGTTACCATTGGTTTCGTCATTTTTTTTTTTTTTTTTTTTTTTTTTTTTTGAATTTTAATGATATGGTACTGCCACAAGTTTATTAATAAGATTTATATTTTAGATGCACTAACTATGTAAAACAAAGTAAAAAGATACAAATAAGAAATCTAAACTAAACTGCAGCTACCCTTGTGACTCTGTTTTAAGCCCGTTTGAGCTGACTAATCACCGACTTTCCCCTCTAAGAAGTCCACTAAAACCATTTCTAATGAACAACTCATCAACGAGAAAAGCAAATGAAATTGTCAATATCACAACGCTTTCCTTTAACTAACCACTAATCCCCTAACTAAAAACTAAAAATTTACACCCTTCAGAATATATGAACCCGTGATTAGTTTCTGAAAAAAGAAAGGTTAAAAAAGACAAATAACTCCAACAAATTCTTAGCTAAAATGCTTGGTTAATTTCAAGTTACAGCGACCTCTCACAACAGAAACGCCCAAAACACTAAGTTCCGTCAGAGGCTCTTCAGATATCTCAAACTTTCATATTGATATATCTGTCAATTCAGATTACAGCCACTGGCAAAAGCACAAAGCCCAAAACACATAGTTGCGAGAACTGAAAAATTCTGCTAAGATCGGCAGACTCTATGACATCAGGAAATTTTCAAAAGAATGTTGGTTGTTTATGAAGATAATTGGATAGTCATCACGTGAGATTTATTTACGTTCAAAGATATATTGATCCTGATCATCATTTCAGATACTCCTTGATGTCCACTTTTTGTAGGCAAAAAAGAAAAAGGAAAACAAACGAGAAAAATATTCGAGAGAGTGGCAAAAAAAATATTTTAACAAAAAAACACCACCGTTTGGACTAACAATGAAATATTTTTTGGTTGAGGGTATGAGAATAAAAAGAGGAAAAAGTTTGAATAGAGGAGTTTTGTTTTTTGTTCACAGGCTAAGCCGTGGCCACCCTTGAACGTACATGTTTTTTATGTAAAAATTCTTGGACAAAATCTAACGAGAAAGAAAAGGAAAAAAACCCACCATCGGTTTTGTCATTTTTTTTTTTTTTTTTTTTATAATGTGGTACTGTCTTAAGTTTATTATATTTATGTTATACAATTTACAAATAAAAATAGAAAATAAAAAACTAATTTAAAAGTAAAACAATAAAAACTAAACTAAGACTATCTCCTGTGATTCTGTTACAAACCTGTTTAGATTGACCAATCACCATAACATTTCTCAAAAAGAACCAAAAGATCCATATCTAATGATTAAGTTCTCAACGAGACATTCAAATGAAACTGTCAGTACCATTTATGAAATCTATCTAAGAGAAACCAAAATTGATTACCGATAACATCCAATCTGACCATCTTGATGATAATTGTTTAGGAATTTTTGTAATAGTTGGACGTTTTATCTTGACTTTTTTCTTTTTCAACCTTTTAGAAATTCCCAACTTTCTTTCTTCTTCAATCATTCTGTTGCATCTAGGGACCCAGATGTTATCGTGAAAAGTGGTGGTAAAAAAGTTCGAAGTATCTAAAAGAATGTTTCTAGCAGTAGAAGAAGAGAATAGTTCCTTTAACAATGATAACATATTATTAGGGATTATTCCTTTAGCCAAGTAAATGCAGGTGGTAAAATGAAGTGAAGGGTCCAAGTATTCCATAATTTTCTCTTTCCTAGATAGGTAAAGGTCTAGTTTATTATTATTCTGACTGATTTTGTCGAGAATGATCCTATGAATAAATTCACATGTTGATAATCTAGTATCAGTGATGTTCTGAATATTATTTGGGCAATTTCACAAATGATTGTAGTCTTCATTGTGATGTTTACAAAAAATACATGACCAGTTTTGGTAAAGGTCAAGGCGTCTAACTATAAGTCTGTCCAATGTGAGTAATTCTTCTATTAATGATTTCAATTTAAAGCTCTTCCTTCGTCATTGAACAAATGAGATAGCAGCAGAATTATCACCCATATCTGAATTGAAGACAGAAAAAGTAGTAGGCCAATAAATGTCAGAAGAACGTGTATGTTGAGCTAATGTAGAGTTTTGGTTGAGATCCAAAAAGGTTGAGAATTGCTTAGCTGCATTCATATGTTTCCAGAATTTTCTAATTGAAGATTCTATAGGGACATTTTTAAAGTTGAAAAGGAGCTGTAAATCATTAAAGGCTGTATAATTAATGTTCAGGGGTGACATAGAGCATCCAGTTTTTGCTAAATTATCAGCTATATCATTGTAGTGATCTCCTGAGTGTCCTTTGACTTTTATTAATTTGACGGATAGGTACAATTCATTGATAATATGTGAAACTAATATCCAAATATTGTAATTAGGTATCTTTTCACGGGTCCTCATTGTAAAATTGTTGGTTAAGCAAAAATTATTATATCCATCAATAACTGCTTGGCTGTTGAGGAAAATTGTTGGTGAAGAGGATAGAGGACAAATGATTAAAGCAGAAAAAAGAGCGAAGAGTTCAGCTCTGGTGGATAACGGAGAGTTTACAACTGCCGTCTTAAATAAAAGTTGCTATTTATTGTTGGAATATGGACAAATCCATCCTAGACCCATTTTACAATCTACTGTAACTGGAGCTGAGAGAGAACCATCCGTATAGAATACTGGTAAACTAAGGTTATTACATAACAGAGATAAGTCAATGAGGCTTTTCTGATAAGAAATCTCCATGATGCATTTTGTAATTAGTGTACTATTTGAAGAGGGAATATCAGAATCAGCTAATCTAGTATTGAGAGAGTCTTGAAAATATAAGATGGATTGTTCGAAAGACTTTTTCCTCATGAGTTGATAATTATGAGCTGCTATGTAATTTTCAGAAGACTGTTTCATAATGAAGGATGTCTTTTTTAATGGATGTGGTGTTTTGTTTCTATCAACCACTATAGCAGTTAGAGCATTGTAACCTTTAACGCAAGTTGTGTATGAGATTGGTCCACTGAATTTAAACCTCAGATGTTTGGGTGGGTCTCTACAAAAATTCATTAGAGCTGAGTCATTAAGGTTACATCCAGAACATTGAGTAATTGATCTATTATTATATGTCAGGTTGAGGTCAGCATGTGGCTCAGCTTGAACAAAATGCTAAACCAAAATATTGTTATGATTTTTCATTTTTCTAATGATTCTTCCAATGATAATCACATCTGAAACAGGGTGGTGAACAGTCACAAATTCTTTTTTCTTGTCAGCTAAACTAATTTCTATACTAAATGAGTCTATATAACTATTATTAAAATTATCTAATCTAAAAAAATTTTTAACTAGTCTACTATCCAACCTATTTAAGATCCATTTTTCTACTATATTGTAAACTTTAGGAGTATAAGATGAGGCCATATGATTGTATATACTTTGTTGGGATATGTCCTTCCAGTTCAAGTAATATGAGCCAGTAATATCTAAGAATTGGTCAATGAAGAGTAGCGAGTATCTGTTTAAAACTTTGTTATGTTTCTTTAATTCTTCCATTGTGAGTATAATTGAAAGAGATAAGGATCTGCCTTTAATTTCATTGAGTAAAGATTGATGTATATCAAAAGATAATCCAATCTTATCATGATTTATTAGACTTAAAGTAGCTTCAATGATATTTCTATAGGATTTATTGTTAAAGGGTTGATTCCAATATTGAAGAGGAGAGATGTGTAAAGAATGTTGAGATTATAGTTGGAATAATCTAATTAATGAAATGCGTTTGTATATGGATTTTGAGTTGAATTGATAAAGGAGTGCTGTAGAGTATGATTTTAGTTATTGTGTCCAAAGGTCATTTAAGTTATAAAAAACACTTCCTTTGAATAAGCAGTCAGGAGAAGTTAAAGTCATTGACAAATTATATTTAATTATTCTTCTTATTGGAGCAGAAATTTGATTACATTCATTAAAGGATAGTGGTGTAGTCTGCAATCTATATTCTAATAACGAAAAGAGCACCATATTAATAATGTAGTAAAGTTGTTTGTCAGTAAGGGGTTTGGATTTAAGGATGGTGGTAAAGTTAGAAATAGTGTCTTTGGTTTGTTTCTTGACAAAACATTTCGAATTGAATATGTTAATCCAGACTTCTAAAAATCTTATAGATCCAAGTTCTGGTTTGATATATATCATATTAGATCCAAATTTGATATGTATTGGTTGTGAGGTTGTAACTGTATTTGTTAGTAATTGTGATTTAGATTTGTTGATAGCAGCTTTGGTTATAGAGTAAAATTTATCAGCTACTTCTAGTATATTTTCCAAATCTTCCTTAGAGTGTGCCAACCAATTTGAGTCGTCCATATATCCTAGGGCTGAAACCTGTTCAGACAACGAAGAGGAAGTCATGTATTTAATATCAGAGATCCAAGAATATTCTATAATATAACCTTTTTTAGACTATCTATTTCGCATAAGAGCGGGTCAAAATAAATACACCATAATAAAGGTGATATGACTTTCCCTTGATCGATCCCAATTTTACATCATATAATTCTGAGAGGCCGTCTTTTGTAAAAACTGCATTTTTTCTGTTTGTAAATAAATTTATCAAACAAGAGATGCAATTTTCTGGGATTTTAATTCGTTTAAGAGCCAGCTTTAAAATATTAAGGTCTACTTGATCATAAGCTTTAGATAAATCTTGTAGGAGAATTCATAGATCTTTTTTATTTTCTATCGCATCTTCAATGATTAGATTTATTGGATTCTCTGTCGAACTACTTGGAAGACCAGCATAATTATTACCTTATAAAATATTATGTTTAGCAAGAAGCTTTGAAAGTCGATTGGTAATTATTTTGACGAAGGCTTTCCTGGTAGTTTCTAATAAAGTAATGGGACGAGTTTTTGTGATATCACAATTCCAATTTACAGATTTGGGAATTGGGTAATTTTCCATTCAGATGAAATGTCACTGAGTTCAAAGCAAATTTTTATCAATTTTCAAAGAAGGCTGTGTGTGTTAGAGCCTAAATGTTTTATCATTTCATTATGAATTCCAGTTGGGCTAGCAGCTTTGTCATTAGAAAGTTGTGATATAACTAAGGATCATTCTTCTATGTTGGATTGCATAATATTGTCAAACTATTTATCATTCACGTAGTCTTTTGGTTGATATTGGGCTATCCATCTTCCAAAGAGGAAAAGCAGGTGAGTCAGGAATGGCAAAGTTTTAGAAGTGCTTATTAACATGTTGTTTAATTAAATCAGGATCATTAATTAAGTTGAGTTGATCTTCAGAATCCCTGACCAATAGTCTGTCTAATACAATTGTCTTTTTAGATCTTCCTAGAGCTGATTGGATTATTTTCCTGGGTTAGTTTTATATTAAAGACAACATTGATCGATAAAATATTTGATTCTTTGGTTTGAGATATTAGTTTCTTCAATTCTAAACAGTGCTTTAAGATTGTGATATATTATTAGTAAAGATTTTCTAACATCTTTGACGTTGTATTCAGTTAGGATGTCAGGTAGAGGAAGTAATGGTAATTTTGCTGAAAGTGTAATGTTTTTGATAATATCAAGATCAGCTGTCCATTCGTCTCCAATAGGCCATGTTTTTAAGTTCAATCTTGCAGCTCTGAATTTAAGAACAATTTTATTAAGAAGTTTCATGTGATCATAATAAGTGACCAGATCTTTTGGTTTAGGAGTTTTTTGATCTGCATGAACCCATTTAGAAGGAATGTTTTTTGTAGCTGCAGTCATAATAGCATTCCTTAGTTGTTCCTATATATGGTTCATGTTGAGGAGAAACAGGGATAAAGAGAAGAGTTTGTCCATATTATGATTTTTGAATTGAATACCGTATTCTTCTGAAAATAAGCAACCTATTTTTACTATAGTGTTGCTTATTTTCGGGTAGTTTAATTTTAAAAA
>CAJVPQ010000629.1:0-25073 GCA_910591825.1 Funneliformis caledonium
ATAATTAATATGTGATTATAAAGAGGGTTTTTATATTTTAAAAAATCAGAACTAAAATATAGTGTGCTTATAAAGAGAGTGTGATTATATAAGGTGTGATTGTAGAGAGGGTTGACTGTATAGCATTTTTCTTTTATTTTTAAATACTTTGAGTTTATTATTAATAGTAACTTCACAGGTTATCAAAGATTACTTTACAAATCATAGTAAGTAATATATAATAGATATTTTATCATGAAGTAATAAAATCTAACAATCAATGTATTGCTTATAATAACTTTAAATTATTAGTGATTATTTATGAAATTATAGTATAATTATTCAGTTTAGATAATTAAACTTTTGTTATTATAAATTACTCTAAAGATAAAATATAATTATTATATATAACCATATAATTATTATAATTTTTATATTATCACTGAATAACACTCTTATAAGAGTATTATTCAGTTATATTATAATATTATCTAGTTATAAGTATAATGTTACCTAGTTACTATTTTTATTATTCTGTGACCGTTTTATTGCTTTATTAATATCTACCTGTTTTTATTGCTCTGTAGCCTTTTTATTACTTTGTAGATATTTGCTTAATTTTATTGCTCTATCCTTTTTTTATTACCTTCTAGCTATCCGCTTATTTTCATTACTCTGTAAGCTTTTTATGATCAATATACTAGACTGACATTGATTGCAAATAATCATGTTGTGATCAGGTGATGCAGTAAATTTACTATATTTTTGACTTAATCTTTAGTACAGAATGACTTAGTTTACTATAATTGAATTCATATAATTTTAAACTCGTTTGAAAGAGAGTATTAAGAGCTTTTTAATAATACTAAGATTGTATAGATTGGTTATCTGAATGCTGAGTTATTGCGTCTCAAAGTTTTGGAAAAAAATATAAAATAGTGTTGGCCAAAATTAACGAAATTTTCTGTGTCTTACTATGCTAGTTACATATTTTAGTTCTTCATTGGTTTTAGACACTTTTTCATCATTTTTAAGTAACTTTTGAGTATCTTTTGAGGGTCTAATTTAGTAGGTAGTTGGATTAGAGGTATAATTTGTATTATATTGATCAGCCTATATATTTTTCTTCTTAATTGCCATTTTTTGATTGCTGAATGAGACACAAAGTGCTAAATTTGCAATCTATCTATTTGCTAAAGATATGTTGCAATCCATTCACTCATTTTTTGATTGCTAGTCAGACACGAAGTGCTGATATTATGTCATTCTTGCAATTCTGCCTATGACCTTTTTGATTGCTGAGAATAAGACATAAAGTGTTAAATTAATTTTAGCTATACAGCTTTTATACCCTTTTTTTGTGTATTCTCCTAAACCTTTCTGCCTTTCTGATCTCTTTTCTGCTTATTAGCAGTAATATCATAAGTTGTAATTTCTTATTTTCTTTCTATATATTATTTTAACTTAAGTTACTACTAATTTTATATCTTATTTTTCATCTGAGTCTTCCTAGAATTCTTTTTTGTATAGTTGCTATAAAGAGATATTACTACATCGATTACTTTTAGATATTATTATATTGATTACTTTGGAATACTACCACTGATCCAATCTACTGGTTCATATTGATTTTTTATTTAAATTTTGCAAGTTTCTCTATTATTTTATACTGCTTTCTTATATATATACCATACTTCTTGCATAAAAAAATTCTGGACCTTATCCACTTATTTGTTTTGAACTACTTAAATTAATTTTTAATAATCTCAAGATTAAAGATATATTATATTCCTATCTTACTGTGAATTTTCAATAGAATTTTAAAGCATATTGAGTTATTTTAAAGCAAAAAGAAAGGGAACTTCATAAAGATTTTGATTTTATAAAATATTGTTTAGACTGAAGTAAACAAGAAATAACCCATATTCATACAGTTCTTTATACTCTGTATTATGATTAGATTATAGCAGAAGAAGAAATTGCAAATGTTCATGCAGTAATTAAATCTCATATAAATAATCTTATAAGAATTCTTCACTGTCTTGTTAAGTCTTCTGTTTTATGAAATAAATTTTATATATAATGGCAAAATCTTTATAAACAGACGAAAAAATTGTTAAAAGATATTAATTTACTTGATGATATCAATAATACATAAAAAGAGTGAATATATAGATAAGATTATTGAGCTATATTGTCAAGTACCCTTAGCTAAAATTGCCACTTCCTGCTAAGAATACTGATAATACTTATTTTTTACTTATGCAATAGTAGTGACTAAGTTTAATTTTACTTTTCTGGATTTATATATATCCAGATTGATTCTTCTGACCAAACTAGTCTAGAGCTGATGATTACTACTGCAAATTTCTATATGTAATATTTTATTGCACCTAGTATAGTGAGCTTTCGTTATGATTGGCTAATTTTGCAGATCATTTTTTATTATACTAAAATTTATTGGTTGACAAGATCATATGATAGATTATGTGATTTCATAATAATTAATTAAAATAGTTAACCAAAAGATAGTTAATCAAAAAAATAGTTAATTAAAATATAAATGAAATAAATTAAAATGTAAATTAAATATAATTTAACCCAAATAAAAAAGTATTAAATAATTTTTTTATTTATAAAAATTTTTTAATTTTATTGAAATTGCAAATTACACTTATATCTGACCAGTAACTAAAGCTTCAAATTGTGCATTTGTTAAAGCATTCATGGCCTTCTTAAAAAGTAAATCTACATTATTAAGATCTATATTTACATCTAATAAAAAACCTTTATCACTAGTATTAGTATTATCACAAATTTTATCAATATCCATTTTATTTATCTTCTCATCTTTTGCTCGTATACCTAAAGAATTCAAAGATTTTTGAAAAGCTTTACAATTTGTTTCAATTTCATTTATAAGATACTTAATACAATATCAGCATTAACTTTCTAGTTTAAATAAAAAGCATTTGAAATTATAAGCATGTTCACAAATCAGAACACAACCTACTTTACAAGAATCTATACAACCTTCTAAGTCACAAAATTTATCTTTTTGTGAAGGATATGCTGTATTCCAAGCCATTGATAATATTTTTACATCAACTTGAACTTCAAGTATTGAAAGCTCATATATTTTAGATTTCGAACGCGTGTTAGACAAAATAGCTTTTGACTTACCAAGATTCTGATAGTCATTCATAAAAAGATTTAAAAGAAAAATTGAAGTACGTTTTTCAAGATATTCTAGTTATTTTGCTGAATATCTAATATTATGATTTTTAGAAAATACTTTCATGAAGGAATTGCCACCACGCATCTGATCAATTATTTGTGCTTCTCAAATAACTTGCTCCATTGTATTCAATTTTTGTATTTGCCATCGAAATGAGCTGTGAAAATTTTTCACAAAATAATCATTAAAAATGTGAATAGAATCTGTAAGAGATCTTAAAATAAGATAATTTGTATTAGTTTAATAAAAAATATCACTTAAAAACATCAATGGCAATTTGTTATAATATTGCGTTGATATTAATAAAAAACAGTCTATATGCGAAACATCGTTTCTATGTATGCTTACCAATCTTCACTGCAAAATATAATGGGATAAAAATCCAAAACCAATGAGACAATGTTATCCAATAAATTGATAAAGTATCTTGCTTTCAGATCCTTAGAAAGTTCAAATTTCCATATAATTATAGAACGTATTCAAGACCAGCCTTGAAACATTATTTCTAATATCAAATTGATTTTATAAGATTTTGGCTTTTTTGCCAACACCTTATTATATCCAAATACTCCATGAAAAAGCAAATTAAAAAAATGATAATTTAAAAGAAAGACTATTTCATGACTATTTAAGGATACATGCAAAGGTCTGATCATTAGAACTATAGATGCCTGCCAAAACCTCCTCAAAATAATTTCGTCATACCCTTTTCTATATTTTTAATATAGTTTCGACAGTTTTGGCTTTCGTTATATCAAATGGATTTCATCGTATCCCTTATTATGATTTTAATATAGTTTCGTCTAAGTTTCGACTATTATTAAGGGATTTCGTCCCTCATCTATAATTAGAATAATATGCAAAATTTACTCTGGTATTCTAAAAGAATCTCTAGATTTGATACAATAAGTAATAGCACGTTATAAATGAAGTTATCCAAGATAATTCATAGATACTACTAAAATATGTGTCTCCATATAAGTTCTTGCTTCAGGTATATTTATAAAGCATCTAAAAGCATTTACATAATTTTCAGTTGAATAAAGAGAACTTTCTTTTAGATTAATAAGTTTCGTGTTTTCCATACTTCGATCAGTCTGACATTGTTCAATTCTATCATTGTAACTGTAAATTAAGAGACATTTAACTCGCTTATTATGAGTTTCTAGTATAAACATTAAGTCAGTAAATGTTTGCTTTTGTCTTACATAACTTAGCCATAAATAAAAAAAGAAAGATAAATATATATTCTCTATAATAATATCTAAATCAACACCCTTTTCATTATGGATGCTTTTTCTTGGTTAGGATTATTAAATGGAATATATAGTATTTCTGGTAAGGCTTTCAAGAGTATTGTAATAAAATGGGAGACTTCATGTGTAGTTGTTGTATTACTATGATGATATTTGTGAATATTGTGAAAATCATTCACATTAAGAATAACTAAGCTTTTGATCTGTTAAAAGATTACATATATACAGTCAGATTAGTTACCAATTTAAAAAAAAATAAATGTTTAATACTTACATTTTCTGATAAAACCTTTCCACCATTACTATATGAGCTTCTACATACCAAATTTTCTGCTTTGTAATAGTTTTATACCTTACTGTTAAATTTGCATCAGCTAAGGTATCTATTACTGATAAAGATACTCTAAATGCATCTAGTAAAAATCCAACATCTACCTTTAACTCCATTAATAAATTTATTATTAAGGCCCACTAGAAAATAGCAAAACAAAACTAATCTTTTCTTATTTTTCTCATTAATCATATAATTCTTGGCTTGTGGGTTAGTTTTGATTACTAATTGATTAAAAAAGCCTTTTAATGATGGTTCAGCTTTCTCAAGCATTTTCTTGAACTCTTCCAGATTAAGAATGGGTCTTTCATTATATATACGTTGCCTTATATATAACACCCCTGCATTGATTTAATTTTTTTACTGAGAGGAATCAACTCTAAAGGATAATTATTATATAATGTAATTTAAGTTTCATATGTTAATCTGCTAATCTGTTATAACGGTTGTTAATAAAACAATCGAGAACCCAATAACAAATAAAATATTGTTTGCTTATCTAGCTTTGCTTCATCGAGCTCTACATATACTTCATGATATATGAACTTTAATTCTTAAAATTCAGATTAAGAGTAAATAATATCATTTCGTAAAATATATGATCTACCTTAAAATTTTGTTATTTTCTCTTTTAAAATTCTTTCTGGTAATGATGGATAATTAGATAAGTTAATATATTCTAAATCATTATCAGTTTTATATAAACAATAGCAATATATCCATGCCTCTTGTGGTAATTTAAAGAATTTGATCAATCATTCTGGAGCCTTCTTGATATTCTTTATTTCTATATCATGTCAAGCTGTAGAAATATAGATCTGATGCTTTAGATGTGAACATACATTGTTAACTTTAGATTTTTTTGCATTTACTATGAATTTATTGTAATATTTTCAGCACAAAGCCTTGCCAACCAAATTCAAATATTAACTTAAACTTGGTATCATTACTTTATCAGATATAATAGATGTATTATACTGTTCATAATCACAGACGATATCCTTCTAGCCCTCTAAATCACAATGTCAAGTCTTTCTTTTTTCTTTTTCTCACTGAGAAGGGCTAAATCTTCATGACAGATTTCTTGTGTAAACATTTTGTTTTGTATTTCTTTTTTTCTTTGTATTTATTGTAACAGAATAAAATAATCGCTTCTTAGCTAGTTTCTGAATTATCTCACCATTTCTTGAATTATTTTAACAGTATATAAAACAGAAGGTATTTTAGATTTTTTTGTCATACCTTCTGCCAATTTATTTATGTGGCTACCAATCCATTTAAAGTTAGTTGATCATCATTTTTATAGGAATTTACTATGTAACAATCATTTTAAAAATCAACCAATCAAATTTAAGTCTGCTATGCTAATCTTACCCCGTATTAGCATATTTTGATAAACTGTTTATTGCATCACATATTTTTAATTTTACAAAAAAAATACCAAATATACTGATGATGTAAAAAATGTATCAATAATTACCTTCAAAAAGGTGAGTTTGTTGTATTTGATCTCATTAGGTTAGAAGATAATCCTCTTATAATCTGCCTAAGGTTTGACACTTTACTAAACTTGCAAAAGGAAATAGAGGCTAGGCAGAAGCACAAGAAAAAAAACATCTTAGTTAATGAGTAGAATTTATCTTCATAAATACTAAATTGGAATGGGAGAACTGGTTATTAATATTAATTCTCAAAAAGCTCATAATTTAGATCAGCATCTTGTCTTGCAAAAACTATATTATTGTTCTAAAGGTCTGTATTAAAATGCTAAGAGATTATGGGATGTTTATAAAAAAGCCAGCTACAGCTTTCCATTTGTTGATATAAAAAAATAGCTTGATAGACAAGCAATATACTAAATTTTTTGTTCTTTACCAAAGCATATACCTTATGCTAGTTACTCTAAAATCACAAAACTAAATACTGTGTACTAATATGATTTGATCAAAATACTATATGATGATATAGATACAAATTTATTAGATGATGGCCCAATATTTTATTATGTATTATTAGTTATAGACTGCGTGACTAGATTTAAAGATTTTGATTTTTAACATTAAAAAGTAGTGAAGAAGTCACGAAAGCATTTAAAAGTATATATGATAATTCTGATAAGCCTCTTAATTGGCCTCAAAAATTACAATGTGATAAAGGTACTGAGTTTATGGGATATGTGACTTTATTAATAAATAAATATGATGTTGAAATCTGAAGGATTATAGCATATTTCAGATATACAAGCTTGGCTATGGTTGACCGTTATGCTGGATTATTTGAATTAAGAGTTTTTAAAAATCAGTATTTAGTAGAGTTTCTCCTGCTTACTAGTAAACGCTATAGAGAATGTGAGTGGTTTGCAAGAAAAATTGTTGATAATATGAATAATAGCCCAACTTGATTAATTAGAATAAATCCTAATAATACCATAAAACTTGAGCGAATATATTCTAAACTATTGGTAAAATATAATCACCCAATAATTGTTGATAAATTACAACTACCAAAGGGTATTACTATCTGATTTTTACTCATTCCTGAAGAGTAGGAAAATGATCCTTTTGAATGACGTAGAATAACTGATCTGATACAGTCTCTTAGCCTGCATAAGATTCAGAAAATTGTTATTGAAAAGAATTTTTCAAAGCCTATTTTATATTATTTAGATGAATTAGGGCCTCAACAACTCTTTATAAGAGAACAGTTAATACATATTAAAGAAGAACCTATGTTGCCTTCTAGGTGAGTATTGGGAGATAACCAAATACGTACAAGGCACACCTTATAAAAGTTTCTAAGTCTACTATGTAGTAGGATATAGTTATAAGAATTACTTCTTTCCTATAACATAGCGCTAATGTATAAAATTCACATACACAATGTACACATATGCACATTAAATTTTTATGTGCACATATTACATAACATAAAATGTTCATAAATAATTACTAAAAATAGATAAATTATATATATATTATAAAAATAGAAATACTATGTAATATATGCATTAATTTTTTATTTTTAGTACAACTTGTGCATATGACTTTTAGTCTAAATTTTATACACTGCATAGTGTCCTCTTTTTCTAATCATGTCAGATTTGTGCATCTAGATTCATCTACCCTTGTGGATAAAAAAAAGGATAATTTGGTAATATTGGCTACTACTATATTTAAAGGCCAAGCCTAATTCTTCATTATAACTATCTAGATATAATCCTTCTAAGAATTTAGGCTTTCAGAGTGGAAATTTTTTATGTAATAAATTTTCAAATATATATTAGCATATTCTTTTTCATATATTAGGATAAATATTACACTATCTATAATTCTGTTTTATATTTTTATATGACGCCTCTTACTGATGACTCTTTTACATGATCATAAATATGTATTAGGGCTAACTTTGCCTAAACATTTTCCTTCAAGTCTCTAGCATATTCTAAAGCTTTGGTGTCAATTTCATTTTATATTTTATAGATGCAATAGCATAGTGGGCTTAAATTTGATTAATTGATCTTTAAAATAATCGTCATATAGTAAATTCTTATAAAAATGATGATCATCTAACTTTAAATAAATTAGTAGCTATATAAGTGAATTGGCAGAAGGTGTGACAAAAAATTATAAAATATACCTTTTGTTTATATACTGTTAAAATAATTCAAGAAACAGTGAGATAATTCAGAAACTATTTAAGAAGTAATTATTTTATTCTATTATAACAAATATAAAGAAAAAAAGAAATACAAAATAAAATGTCTACACAAGAAATTCACTATAAAGATCCAGCCCTTTCTAGTAAAAAAAAGGAAAAAAGAAAGACTCGATATTGTGATTTACAGTAGTGACGGAAAAAACTGGCAGTAAATGAAAATTCATTTACTTGATCAATATTTATTAAAATCATTCGAAACTTAAAATATAAATAAACTAATACCACATTTTTTATATATTAAAATTTTAATATTGAATTACATTGCCATTCCTTTCAATTACCAAATTTACCCTCCTTTCCATAATATTGACTAAATTAAGGCAGAGGTTTTGATCGATATTGAACCATTCGCCCTTAATAATTTCCATAAAAATCCTTTGTGTAACCAGTTTTTTTTACTAATTCGTTTATTGATCTTTTTTTCCACCCTTTTCTTGATAATCGCTCACAAATTTTCTATTAGATTCAGATCTGAGGAATATGACGGTCAATCGAGAATCACAGGATATCGATTTTTGAGAAGAGACACCGTAAGCTTGGCTTTGTGCTTCAGATCATTGTCTTGTTGGAATGTCCAAGACCCTCCAAGAAACTGATATGCTTGATCAAAAAGATTATTTGTTAAAATTTCACGGTACAACTCCCCATTCATGTTTTTAGTAAACATGTGAAACCAAACAATTCCTTGTAAACAAAAAGCCTCCAAACATGAACTTTGAATGGGTGTTTGACAACTCCACAAGTTGGTTTTTCTTCACCTTCTTTATAACGAACTAAGGTGGTGTTACAGAACATTTGAAAGGTCGTTTCATCAAAAAAAACTATATTTTTCCAATTTTATTTTTATGAACTTCTGCTCAAGAAACTCGTCTCTTTTTTGCAATTGAAGTGAGGAATGGGTTTTTTTAGGAACACAAACTCGGTAACCAAACTTCCAAAGGTTCTCACAGACTATACGAGTGGCTATATTAAGACTGAGTAAGTATTATTAAGAGTGTCTGCAATTTCAAAACTTGTTGCACCAGCATGCAAACGAGCGAGCTAACCAAGGTGATGCTGCTTTTTTAGACTTAAAACCTTTGAGCGTTCTGGACGACATCGTTGCTTTAAATTTTTGGATTTTTTTAACTGAGATAACCACCGATACAGTGTCTTTAGTGGGAACTTAGTAATTTTGTGTAGTTCATTTACATTTCGTGTTTCATTATTCCATAACGATTTAACTACCTCACATCATCTTTAATAGAAATTTTTTGCGGCATTATTACATCATATCAGTCATGAGGCACTCTTGTATTCAGTTTTTTTATGCATGTTGATCAGTGTAATATAATAAATAACCAAACAAAAAATTGGTTTGTGTTGTCCAATTAGATATGATGTAAATCATTATTTTAATCACATGATCGTGACTGCCAATTTTTTCCGCCACTACTGTAAAAGGTCAGGAGGATGTCGTCTGTAATTATAAATAGCATGGCATATCTATCGTATCTGATAAAGTAATGATACTAAGTTCAAGTCAATATTTGGACTTAGTTAGTAAGGCTTTGTGCCAAAAACATTACAATAATTTAATAGTAAATGCAAAAAAATCTAAAGCTAACAATGTATGTTCATATCTAAAGCATCAAATCTATATTTTTACAGCTCAACATAGTACAGGAACAAAGAATATCAAGAAGGCTCCAGAATGATTAATCAAATTTTTTGAACTACCACAAAAGGTATGGATGTGTTGCCATTGTTTATATAAAACTGATAATGATTCAGAATATATTAACTCATCTAATTATTCACCACCACTAGAAAGAATTTTAAAAGAGAAAATAATAAAATTTCAAGGTAGATTGTATGTTTTACGAAATGATATTATTTATTCTCAATCTGAATTTCAGGAACTGAAGTCTGTATATCACGAAGTATGTGCAGAGCTTGACAAAGCAAAGCTAGATAAACAAATAATATTTTATTTATTATTGGATTCTCAATTGTTTTATTAATAACCATTATGACAGATTAGTAGATTAACATATGAAACTTAAATTACATTATATTATAATTATCCTTTAGAGTTGATTCCTCTCAGTAAAAAAATTAAATTAATGTGAAGGTATTATACACAAAGTAACGTGTATATAATAAAAGACCTATTCTCAATTTAGAAGAGTTCAAGAAAATGCTTGAAAAAGCTGAACTGTCATTAAAAGGCTCTTTTAATAAATTAGTAATCGAAATTAACTTACAAGCTAAGAACCATATGGGTAGATTGCTAGGAAAATCAGGTTCTGGGAATTTTTTAGTAAAATTGAGATTTTTATTGCATTTTAGTTTTTAATGTAATTAGATTAAAATGTATTAAGCTCTTAATTTTAGTTAAAAATTTCTCAGAACCTGATTTTCCTAAAAACACTTCTATATGACTAACGAGAAAAATAAGAAAATATTGATTTCGTTTTACTATTTTCTAGCAGGTCTCAATAATAAATTTATTAATAAAGTTAAGACGGATGTTAAGTTTATACTAGATGCATCTGGAGCATCTTCATCAGCAATAGATACCTTAGCTGATGCAGGTTTAACAATAAGGTATGAATCTATTACAAAGCAGAAAATTTAGCATGTAGAAGCTTATAAGTAATGGTAGAAAAGTTTTTATCAGAAAACATAGGTATTAAACATTTATATTTTTTAAATTGGTAACTAATCTGACTGTATATATGTAATTTTTTAACAGACCAAAAGCTTAATTATTCTCAATATAAACGATTTTTACAATATTTACAAATATCATCATAGTAATACAATAATTACATATGAAGTCTCCTATTTTATTACAATATTCTTGAAAGCCTTACCAGAAATGCCATATATTCTATTTAATAATCCTAACTAAGAAAAAAGTATTCATAAAGAAAAATGTGTTGATTCAGATATTGTTATAAAGAATGCATATTCATCTTTCTTTTCTTATTTATGGCTAAGTTATGTAGAACAAAAGCAAATATTTGCTGACTTAATGTCTACACTAGAAACTCATGATAAGCGAGTTGAATGTCTCTTAATTTATAGCTACGATGATAGGATTAAATAATGTCAGACCGATTGAAACATAAAAATTATGAAACTTGTTAATCTAAAAGAAAGTTCTTTTCATTTAACTGAAGACTATGTAAACACTTTTAGATGCTTGATGAATACACTTGAAGCAAGAACTTATATAGAGACATATGTTTAGTAGCACCTATGGATTATTCTGAAAAATTTTATATGCGACACACTATTACCTATCATATTAAATCTGAAGATTCTTCCAGAATATTAGAGTAAATTTTGCATATTTTCTCAATGATCGAACCTTTGCATGTATTTTAAATAGTTGTCAAACAGTTTTTCTTTTAAATTATCATTTTTTTAATTTGCTTTTTCATGAAGTGTTTGAATATAATAAGGTGTTGGCAAAAAAACCAAAACCTTATAAAATCAATTTGATATTAGAAATAACGTTTCAAGACTAGTCTTAAGTATGTTTTATAATTATACGAAAATTTGAACATTCTAAGAATCTGGAAGCAAGATATTTTATCAATTTATTGGATAACATTATCCCATTGGTTTTGGATTTTTATCTCATTATATTTTGCAGTGGAGATTGGCAAGCATACATAAAAGCGATATTTTGAATATAGACTGTTTTTTATCAATATCAATGCAGATACTATAACAAATTGCCATTAATGTTTTTAAGTGATGTTTTTTATTAAACTAATACAAATCATCTTATTTTAAGATCTCTTACAGATTTCATTCACATTTTTAATAATTATTTTGTAGAAAATTTTCACAGCTCACTTTGACAGCAAATATAGAAATCAAATACAGTAGAGCAGATTATTTGAGAAGCATGAATAATCGATCAGATGCGTGGTAGCAATTCCTTAATGAAAATGTTTTCTGAGAATCATAATATTAGATATTCAGTAAAATAGTTAGAATATCTTGAAAAACGTACTTTAATTTTTCTTTTAAATCTTTTTACGAATATCTATCAGAATTTTGGTAAGTCAAAAGCTATTTTATCTAACACACGTTTAAAATCTAAAATATATGAGCTTTTAAGACTTGGAGTTCAAGTTGATGTAAAAATATTATCAATGGCTTAGAATATGACATATTTTTTTTATTTAAACTAAGAAGTCAATTCCAATATTGTATTGAGTATCTTATAAGTGAAATTGAAACAAATTGTAAAGCTTTTCAAAAATCTTTGAATTCTTTGAGTACATGAACAAAAGATGAGAGGATAGATGAAATGAATATTGATGAAACTAGTGATGATACTAATACTAGTGATGAGGGTTTTTTATTCGATGGAAATATAGATCTTAATAATGTGGATTTACTTTTTAAGAAGGCCATGAATGCTTTAACAAATGCATAATTTGAAGCTTTAGTTACTGGTCAGATATAAGTGTAATTTGCAATTCAATAAAATTAAAAAATTTTTATAAATAAAAAAATTATTTAATACTTTTTTATTTGGGTTAAATTATATTTAATTTACATTTTAATTTATTTCATTTGTATTTTAACTATTTTTTGATTAACTATCTTTTGGTTAACTATTTTAATTAATCATTATGAAATCACATGATCTATCACATGATCTTGTCAACCAATAAAAATAAAAAATGATCCCAATCATAACTATGCTGATGGGATTGCTGATCCGCCGATCATTAGAAATATTGCGGTGATAGGACGCGTAAGAATTATTTCTACATAACTTTTACATTTTTAGCCGTATCTATCTATGACTGAGAATCTACATTGTGGAGTGCCTATTTTGATGAAACACTATAGCTTTATAGGGTTTTATGAACACAGGAAGAGACAACCGGACTTTACTTTCTCTTTTCGAAAGGAGTCGCACAAAATTAAAAAAGATCTCGCTAGCCTAATAAAGGATGGTTCAGCTGAAATAAAGAATGTTGCTAGACAGTTGGACGATATTTATAAGGCAAAGCTTTTCAGTTTTTCAAACATATTTTTGCATTGCCGGCTGGCTTAAGGGAGGCTGAACAAGATTTTAGTGACCATTCTGCGCGCTGGCCACCTACTATCTTGTCCTATTTGTACTGCACGTTGAGGTTGAATGACCTCTCTTGCGGGAGGGAACCCGCACAACTAAGGGTGATATTCTGCGTGCTAACACCTTATGGTCTGCGTGCCCGTTGTGTTTGTCTCCGGCAATGCCTTTTCTCTATGAAAGCGGTTTACTAATTTCAAGCAATTATAGGGGCATCGCAAATATTTCATAGACGTTGACATGCTCTGGAATCAAATCGAGAGACGCCATGCTGAGGTTTTATTTAATAAATTTTCTGTTATAAACAAACTCCTGCTCATGAATTTTTTCAATTGTAGGCTGAGGCCTCTAGCTCAGTTATACAAGATATTACTGAAGTCTTCAAAAATTCCATTGCAAGTGTCAATTCCTCCATCAAGAACGTTAATGACACAATGGTATGCAATGGAAATTATTGTTTTTTTTGTTTCATATGTTTAGATTATATAAATTGACACATTTTGTCAGATTAAATACAATGAAGAACTTAAGTGTGATAAGAGTGCCTTAGGAAAAAGACGAAATTCCGAAGATTATGAGGAAAATCGAATTTCAAAAAAGCCACAAGTGCGCCGCTCAAAGATCTCAAAACAATGAGAGAGAATCTCCGGCAAATATTAAAAGAATATAGTTCTAAAGGTATATTCAATTGTGACGAAACAGGACTGTTTTAGAAGATGAAACCATGTAGCGTCAGAATAAATATATCATACCACCGCCACGACCCAACTCAAAACCAGATAGTGACACTGAAGATCATGAAAAAGAGATTTCGGCAGGGAGGGTTGGTACTTTGATATTTTTCCTATCGTTATATCTTTTTTTGTGCTTACCTAATATCATCCTTCAGACTTTGACTGATCCCGTTGTAAGTTGGACTTTATCAACCGGAAAAAACGTTGATGAGATATTATCTGCATATCGGGAGAAAATTCCTCGTACAAAGGCATATCTATAGTGAATTACGCTTTGCAAACATATTTTTAGCGTCAACGTCCAGATATATTATTGACCGAATGTTGTTTATAGCCCGGCCTATTTCGGTATTTTAGACCTTTCTGGAGAAGATGTTGAAGTAAAGGATTTGTTCACGGACGATGAATGGAATGAAATGATCGAGGATTTCGTGAATAACGTTAATTTAAGCGATTTGGACGTCAGACAGGAGGGGCCTATCTATGAAATAATGGACAAGATAACAGAGGTTAGGACCAAAATTTATATTATTTATCTTTCATTTAACGTGTTAGCTAAGTACAACGCTTCTTATATTAGAAATTGAAGAAGGAACCATCCGATTTAATATCTGAAATTGAAAGTTGTGTAATTGAAGTACGTATTTCACTTGTATTGATTTCTTATAAAGTACAGGCTCTAATGACCATCATTTGTAGGATAATACGAAAGTAAATGTAATTCGGCGCCTGAACTATTCTATAAAGTTATATTTACAATAAAACTTTGAATACCATTCAAAAACATGTCCTAATTTAATAATTTCTTCTTCTAATGCTGACTATTGTTTAAGAAAGTTGGATTGTAAAGATATTATTCGTTATACATAACAATTTTATCTTATTAAATCATTATCAATATCCTTATTAAAACATTTTTTGCATATTAAATTAATTCTTTTCTTAGGTTAAAGATTATATTTCTCAAAAACGTTTTTTATTCCTTCAGTTTTTCTCTTAGATTTTCTACTAGATAATTATTTAAAAATATTATAGACTGTTTACATTTACTTCTATATTTATTAATATACCACCTGTCATATATTTTAGATTATTTTCTTTCAGATTTTAAATTTATTTTTGTTATAATCAATCTATTCTCTACCATAACATTATGATTAGTTAACTGATTAAAACAAAAAAATGCTAATTATTTTTTGTATAAACTATATTATAAAGGTAAGCTAGAATAATTTTGCATTTAAAATTTTTTTTTTATCATAAAAAAAATTAACTAAACCTGTTCTATTATATATTTACTATAAATATATTTATTTTATAATAATTTTATATATAATATTAAAATTTTCTTTATTTATTATTTTAAATTCATTAATATATTATAAGAATAATTTTTAAATAATAATGTATTTATTAAATTTTTGTAATTAGATAAATAAAAAAATATTTTTTAAATAAAAAATTTATAATATCAATAAATTAGGATGTTTAGGATTTGATTATGAATTTATCACAAATTTGACAATTTTTTTGCAATTTTAGGCATGATCATGATTTTGCTAAATTTTTTGCGATTTTTATGACATTTGAATCTGATTGAATAATTAAAGTCATATAATATCACATGAAAATCTAAATTGATAATCTAAAAAAATTTTTCACGCAAAAATAGTTACATCTCATATACGTTTATCATAAAGTTCTAAATACTGAGAAAACTATATTATACAAGAAAACATATTATAGTGACATTTTTATAATGTACAAATTGATCATAAAAGAAAAGATTCTGTAGATAAACATATTAAAACAGCAAAACACATTAAAAATAAAACTAAAGGTAATAACTCGTTGTCAATTCAAAGAACTTTACCTTTATTTGAAAATACATTAAATAAAAGAGAAAAATAAATAAAGAAGTAGTGAAGGCTTTTACATATGCAGATATTTCTTTGAAAAAAATTGAGAAATTGAGATCATTTTTATTAAAGTATTGTAATAATAGTATAATATGTAATTTTATTTAATATTTTAATTTTAATTTTGAACTTATATTTATTTTATTTATTAATATATTTATTTATTTATAGGGGGCTTAATTACTGAAACAAATCTGATTAATTAATTTATCAATTAATATTAATTATATTTAAATACTATATAAACAAATATGTAAATGTAAATAAAAAAATTGATAATTATTATTTAATTAATAAAAATTTAATTTTAATAAAGTAAAATATTGTAATAATTTAGTTTAGCTCTAATTAAAATATTTTATAATAAATTTAATCTATAAATTCAATTTTAAAACTGAATTAAAACAATAATTATAACAAGTTTAATTTTAGTTTAAGAAATATTATTTATAATAAATAATATTATATTATTTATAAGATATATCTATAAAATTAAATTAATTATAGATATTATATAATGATTTTTAAATTATTATATATAGTTAATTTTATATTATCTTTAACTATTATATATTTAGAATTAAAATTGATTTGATTTTTATATTACTTAATTTTTTATTAAACCTTAATAGATAATAATAATAAGTTTAATTCTTTTATTTAGTAATATTAAATTAATATTAGGATATTATAAATTTATTTAATATAATATAATAAAAATTTATATCTAAATTTTTATTTTAATTTAATATTTATTTATTAGTAATAAGTAAAAGTAATAATAGATCATTAAAATAATTATAAGATTTTAATTTATATTTAAAAATAAATTTGATGAATTTTATTAAACAAAATAAATGGATAAATAAATATAAAGTGATATTATATTAGAATGTTTTAAAAAAAATGAATATAAATCCAATAAATTATAATAATTAGGCTTTATAATAAATTTGTAATAGATACTAAAATCCTTATAAGTAAAAAAAAAAAAATTTATATATTAAAATTAATAATAAATTATATTGTATATTATAATTAATCTAATTATATTATTATTAAGTTAAAGGTTAAGATTATATAAATATTATAATTATAAATACAAGTCTAAACTTGATATTAAAACCAAAAACTGATTTTACTAGATTTTAGTAGAATAAAAATTATATTAGAATATTAAATGATTTGATAAAATAATATGATAATCATTATGATTAAAACTATCCAAATTTGATTAAAGGTTAATTCAGATGCAATATATCTGGTTTTTAGTATATATTAGGTAGTAACCTCCATGGTGATGTAATGTGTGAATTACATTAAAACTCCACAAAAATGCAAATGGGATAAAGTGAAATCTCGGTTTATCAATCAGAAAAAAAGGGGGTGATTTGCTATTAAAATCTTGTAATGCTTCATATGTTCATTTTTAGAAATGATTGGCAAATGTGTAATCGCTTAAATAAAATCGGACTTCTTGGACGCCTCTATATGTACAATCTATTCATTCCAAAGATTACTGCTAAGCTTTTTACGATAAAAAAAAAATGAATTCATATTAAATATGAAATTTTAAAGAACAAATCAACTTTCCCTCAAATGTATCATTCGTGATACTTATACAGGTAATTCGTCCATGATTTACTTTTTTTTTTGAAACAAAATTCTTAAAAAAATGCATCAGCAAACACTAGATGAAAAAGACAAAAAAGATTGGTTAGTAATGATAAATGACAATTTCAACTTCCAAAGAATCTTTAATCCGAAAATTCAAACCATAAACGTTCTCTCTTCAATCGAGTGTAATAAACGCATGTGAAAATCATCATAATGATGTTACAAGTCATGTGTTTAATTTCCGCCCGTAAAATTAAATTGTTCCATTCGCGAAAAATTTTTATTCTTCTTTCCGAATAATTTTCAGTGCGTTCCGTATGATTTAAAAATTAATCTCTTTGGATGACAACCGGAATATATTTGATAAAAGCGTCTTGTAGATAGATTTGCAATTTCCGACCAAAAAAAATTACCAAAGTAGTAATTATAATTTAATAATATCCGAATATTTCCGTAAATAATAGACACGAAGAAAAATGCAATAAAGAATATTATCGGAATTTTTCGGAAACCTCATAATATCAAGGCAAGGGGGCGACAAATAGAAAGTCATATTAGACATCGGGGAGTGCTCATGATATCATATACAAAAAAAGATGAGAAGAAAGAATAGAAAGGTACCTATCATACGATTTTTCTTCTATCAAAATTTTTCTAGGTTTATAAACAAAAAAAGTAATGGGGCGTGGTACCTGTCATTTTTGCTAGATTATTTCTGTCTAGCATTGTGCATACAAATAATGAATAATTATGTATGGTTGTTCCCGCTCTGATGCCCTGAGAAATTCCTTTTTTTAGATAATTTTTTTATTTGGATGATGTACATTTCACTCACGAGACTCATTTAATGCAGTCATTCGAGTTTTTTTTTTTTCGGGAGTTTCCGGATGCCACATAGCCCAATAATGCAAGTGATGCAAGTAAATAAAAAAAGCAAATATAAATTATTAAATTAGTTAGTCATTATATTTTATATATCATATTAGATAATTAAAATGTATATAAGATGGAGGAGATTTACCTTTTACCTCTCCTCGAATTTTTTTTTTTTTGATTTCCTGCTTCCCTTTTCAGTTTATGCATATTAAAGGTCAAAACAAAAATCTAAATTTCAAAAGGGCACGGATAAAAAAAAAAAAAATTTCATATACATAGCTCTATAATAAAGTGTCAATCAAAACCTCGATAATACTCAAAATGTCACCTTCGAAATCATTGAATTCTAATGCTCGTACGCATTCTCTGTCTTTACAAAAGAAGGCTACTTCGCTTTCTTCGGCTCCACCATTAAAAACTCTCCCACCACAACCAAATATCTCCCAACTTGAAAATTTCGCCTTAAGTGCTTTGGCCCCTAGTATGGCTGTTGTATTTACTTTACCCTTTGACACTGTAAAAGTTAGAATGCAACTTCAAGGGGAAGTTAAATTTATGAAAGATATTACTGGAAAACCTATTCGTGTAGTTAGTGACAAGGTAAAAAATTTTTTTTTAAAAAAAAATCTCCGATTCGAATTTAGCCACGTGATTTTATGTCACAATGTGATAATAACGTCACTATTAATAACAGGTTTATAAAGGAAGTTTTGATTGTTTATGGAAAACCTTTAAATATGAAGGATTTCGTGGACTTGAAAAAGGGCTCGCTCCTTCTATTTTAAAAGAAAGTTCAAAAAACGTATTTCGCCTGGTAAGTTGAACTTAAAGTAAAAACTATAAATGATTCGCGTAAAATTTAATTAACACATAATTTGTTTTATAGGGACTTTATGATCCAATACTTTCGGTTATTCATCCTAAAGATGATTCCACTTCTTCATCATCTGCTCCTGCTTGGAAACGGATGCTTGCTGGTGGAATTTGTGGCGCCTTGGGAGCCGTATCCGCGAACCCTTTCGAACTTGTGAAAACCCGATTGCAAAGTACAGCAGCTGGTGCCATCGCAGTAGGAAATCAATATGGTTATACCTCAGTATTCTCGGCGTTACGTCATATCGTGTCTAACGAAGGAGGCGTCAGTGGTCTATATCGTGGATCCATCATATCTGTACATCGTGGCATCTTGGGTAGTGCCGCAAATCTTTCATCTTATACAATGCTGAAAGATTATGCCCTGCGGGAAGGTTATCCAGAGGGTGTTCCACTTGATATGGGTTGCAGTTTATTAAGCGCGTTTGTCAGCGTTGTTTTTATGAATCCTTTGGATGTCGTGTAAGTATTATAATAATAAAACTCGTGAATATTTAATTTTTATTAATTATTAATTATTTTTATTTTTTATTTTTTTTTTTTTTAAAAAAAAACAGGAGGACGCGTTTATATAATACCTCATCATCATTGGAAGCACGTCAACCGATCCTTTTTACGCTTAAGACAATAATAAAGAACGAAGGATGGAGATCCCTTTATAGAGGTTTTGGCACTCACTTTATGAGAATTGGGCCTCATTTCTGTTTAACATTCGTATTTTTAGAACAATTGAAGAGAGGTGTGAAACAATTTAAACTAGAAGAGTATCAGCGTAGACTTCACAAAGAGGAAATATTCTTGAAAACTTCAGAACTTAAAATTTAAGAATACCAAAAAATACCAAAAAGACACTTAATATTTTTTTACATAATAAGACGTAATAATCTCATACTTTTTACGAATATTCTTTTAATAATTTATTATAAAATTTATTCTTGTATTCACCTTAATCACCTATGTTAATAATTTCACTGTACAAATTTTTACCTTAGAAAATACATCCTATATAATTCTAGAGGAAAAAAAACACTAAGAGCTCGTGATATATAATATATTTACTTTTTAATTATAATTATAATCATCTACTGTCGTCAATAAGATAATTCGTATGTAATATTTATATTAATAAAAAAAAATCACTAAGGTTGAAATTTTGGGAAGGGATATAAGACGCGAATTATACGCGAAATCATTCTGAGACGTTTGTGTGATTGTGATAATTGAAAATAGAATTATCAGATGTTCATGATAATCTTTATTATAATTTATACATTGTGACTCATGTTGAGAAAGTCGTTGAGTCATTGTTTGTGACATAAAACATGTGCAATTTATTCCATTTTATTTATTGCATAACTGTGAACTTTTTTCGGTTCCTTTCATTCCATTTTTATTTTATTTTATTTTATTAAAATTTATTCTCGTTTCATATTAATTTCATTTTAATAAGAATTGTTCGTCATTTAAAGAAAACCCATGTGGATCACATGATGAGATATTACATATATATTGTCCAAACCAACAAAAATGTTTTATAAAATCAATTGTTTCATGTTTTGATGATTGACTCATAACATAATATAACTCGGCTGATGAAACTATAAACTGGTTATTTTCCGTATATGTTATTTTATCTCCTCATTTGAACATCATTTCCGAAAATCATAAGCCACTTTAACCGACTTTGAATTTACTATATATTCCTAATTTAAAATTTTTAAATAAATTAAATTAATAATGTAATTTTAAATAATTTATTTTTAGTCTAAAAAAAAAAATTAAAAATTAAAAATAAAACGGGTTTACTAAGAATCTAGAGGTTTTGCAGGTGGTTTAAATGGTAAAAGGTAAAACTTAGCAAAATTATATTAAAATCTTATTAAAAAATCTGCGAAATTCAAGAAAAGGTAAAACTATATAAGCTTATAAAAATGCGAAACAATCAAAATCGGTAAAAAATTAGCAAAACTAAAGTTTAGATGGTTTTGCCAAAAAATGAGTTTAGACAAGCAACCTTATATCTAAACTTTATAAAAAAATAAAACTATATCAAAATATATAAAAATAATAAATATTATCTAAAGTTTTAAATAATTTTATATATAAATACTTTTATAAAAAAAAAAATAAAGTGAATTTATAATATTTATTATTATTTTAAAATAAAATATTAATAAATATTATTTTATATCAATATTATACTATGCAAATATTTTAATAAATTAATTAAAGTTTAAATTATATTAAATGAAATATACGATAGTATGTAAAAAATATAACAATCAGAAATTAATATATAAATTAATTATTAACTTAACTTATAAGAAACATTTATTAAATATAAAAAATTTAATTAGAATTTATAAAAATCTGAATCTAATTAAAAATAAAAACTTTATTAAAATAATAACTAATATGATCTTTTAATTTTATATTATTATTTATTTTTATTTTATAATTACTTATATAAATTTAAGTAATATATTAAATTTTTCTATAATAAATAGTTATTATAAAGTTTAGTTTGCATTTTACTATCTAAAAATATGTAATTAAATAAATAAGATAAAAATATTTATTTGTTTTTTCTGATTATTAAAAAAGGTATAAATATTTTATTTATTTAATATATTTATTTTATATAAAAATAACTGTTTAATTTTTTTAAAAATAATTATGAAAAAATATTTTATTTTAATAAATCTTTATTATTTTTTTTTTAGCTAAATTATTAATAAATAAATTGATCTATTAATATAATTATATAAAAAAAATATATAATCCTTATATTACATGAAAAGTTGCCAGTTATTCTTTAACCTAATTAGGTTAAAGAATAACTGGTGACTTAGATTAGGTTATGACAATAACGTCATAATCTAATGGTAATACCATAATCTAATAAGAACATCATAGTCTAGTGGTAACATTATAATTTAATGGAGATGTTATAGTCTATTGGTAACATTATAATCTAATAGTAACATCATAATCTAATGATATAATATAATAGTAATGATATAATCTAGTGTAATAGTCTAATGGTATCTTCATAATCTACCCATCTTATTCTTTAAGTATCTTTATGAATTTCTAGTCATTGTTTTAATTATTTCCTATATATTATAGTAATGACTTCATAATCTAATGGTGAATGGTAATGCTTTAATCTAATAGTAATATCATAATTTAATGGTAACTGTTTTCTTCTCATTTTTAGCTTATTTACTTATTGGGATCTTTATTGAGGATATTAACTCTCTGCACCTGTTTAGGAGCTAGCTTTTTTATTGAGAATACTACCCCTTTATGTCAGTTTGGATGCTAGTTTTACGTTAAGAATGTGTGTCTATTTGGTTGACTTTCTAGACACTAAAATGTGATAAAAAATATCATATCAGTAACGCAGTAAATTTGCGTTTAAATTTAGCTAACACTATGGCATAATGCCAGCTGATATTTGGCATATGATTTGATAAACCCAAGTTGGTACTATAGTAGCAACCTGGTAGTACCTGAAATTCTCCTGAAACTGTCATAGAACTAATAGGAAACTAGAGAGACTTTATTAGTTTATTAGTTTCAGGTCAGCTTGAATGCCAAAATATTATACCCAAAGTTCTGGCTAAAATTAGAATAATGCTGACCAATTTTATACTGCGTTTTACTGCGCCAATTATGTGATCCTGTTACAACACTAGGCTAGTGACTAAAGATGGTTCCCATAATTATTTTCAAATTTCAATTGAGTTGCAACTTAATTACGCCATAAGGAAATTTAATTGCGTCACAAGTTGCAACTCAATTGCACTATTTTTTTTAATTGCAGTGACCATCTTTACTAGTGACAGAAACATTCTCAGAACATTTCTGAAACCTAATATATATACATTTGTGTCACATATTTTTTGTATCCATATATTTCTAAAATCTTCCTAACACTCTCGAGCTCCAGTCTGATAGTCAGTTGGTTAGTAGAGAATTGGAAGTGCAATATGTATTATCTTAGTCTGACTCATTTGATTACCAGAGTACATCATTTTGCAATCTAACTATTGCTTATTTGTTGCCGATATATTGGCAGAATGTTATAAGTACTTCTGAGGTCTAATCATGGTTCAATCTGGGTCAAAGCAATGAGTATGCTATTTTTTCTGAGTGTCTCTATGAAAATTCTCTATTCCTATAAGAAAAATTCATGAGGATACTCATAAGAATAATCTTGATATCATTTTTGGGCTTTTTAGTTTAATTTATTGAGTTCTTTATTACTTATCCCTATGTTTCTATGAGTTCCTATGAAATATAAAAGTTCTAGGAAAAAATTGAAATTTTTCTATAGTATACTACTTGGGTAAATATAATCATATATATGGTTGATATAATTGATATATGGTCGATATATAATATAAAAAAATAAAAAGGTAAAGAGTTTGGAAATTCATAGGGACTTATAGGATCATAAGAACAAGTAGTAAAAATGTCTTCTTAGAGTTCTAAAATTTCCAGTTTGCTATACTAATGATGTTCTTGTTAAGTTTTTTTACCATCCCTATAAATATTTTATAGGGCCAAATTTTTGATAAGTCATTAGGGCCAACTTATAGCATTAGGCATTTTCATTCTATCAAGAGCCTCTCCTAACGCTTCTGGAGTCTGCCAGTCCTAAAATATCTTATCCAATTTCTTCTAGTGATAATTTGCTTTCGAATAACACTTATTTACATGTAAATTATAAAACCCATATTTAGAAACTGTCAGTCTTACACATTCATCTTGTTTGCATAGAGCTCGCTGGCATCTTTTCTAGTGAAAATAATACCCTTTTGGTCGTGTACTTCTATTTTCACAAAATATCCCTTCATCAGAGGGATACTGGCAAATATATTTACCTCCTATTAATATTATTCTCAGTTAATCTTTTTGATGTCTATATTAATATTTATTTTTATTTTAAACTTTTTTGTTGGGGTATTATACTAAAACAATATATTAGATAACATATCCGAAAATTTTTACTATAACCTAATCCATACTTTTAGAGTTCTTCAACGTATCCACTCTGTACTATTGTAGGTAGTAGTATAAAAATGGACTTTTTGGCACAAAAAGCCCGAATGCCTTCAGAAGGTCATCCTGGGTATTACAAATTTCTTATATCGTATTTTACATATCAAATTCATAATGAAATATTACTTGAAAGCCTAAGATTACCAATTCACTTTCTTGGCTAGCTTTCATTCTGAAATCGCTTGTTTTCAAGTCGTAAAAAAATTTTTCTACTTTGGCACGTTCCTATCTGAAATCCCTTTGGAATCCATCTTGGGTAACATAATTTTTCACATATATGATCGCTAAACATGAAAGCAAATAGTGTTCACACTCTGCGGAGCACCGAAGGTGCGGAGCATATACACAAGATATGAAAACAAATAGTGTCCACA
>CAJVPQ010000630.1:0-25065 GCA_910591825.1 Funneliformis caledonium
TCTAGGATCATTATATTTAAAATTGGCTAAATAATAAAATAATTTTTTATTATAAAAAAAAGGTTTTAAAAGGTTTTTATTTGGATTTTGGCATAATAAAAAAAATGCAGTTGTATTGAGATTAAATGATATAAAACAAGAAAAAAAAAGAATAATTTTAAATATTATTTTATAATAATCAGTAGACTAAATAATTATATCATAACTTCACGGGTAAATCGCCGATAACTTTACAGTTACTATAGCAATGCATTGATTGGTGGATTTTGCCACTTCGTGACAAAATATCCTATTAATGCATTGCTTACCATGAACTGTGTAGTAATCTCTGATAACCCGTCGAAACAAAACAAAGTACTAGAGGATGTTTGGGAAATGTTTCAATATAAAGACTTTTGGCGAAAGCCAGTCTCTGAATAGAATAGTCTATCAACATGGGACGATTATTTTCTTCAAAATAATTCAGGAATGAGAACGATTAAAGCTTCCCACAATTCACTACAAGCAGAACTAAATCTATTGATTCAAAATGGAGACAAAAGGACTAAAAAAGTGAAGAAGGTGATTTCAATTCAAGGAGAACTTAAGTTTAGTATATGCTACACCCGCTCCGCTGGTGTGGGGAAGAAGAGTAATCAGTCCCATGTTGCTATTCACCACCATGACGTGCACATTTTTTGCTTAACAAGCTTGTGCTATACCCTGCTTTGATAATGTGGGGAAGAAGAGCGTCTGGTCTCCTGTTGGCTAACATTCACCGTATCATGCACATCCTGATACTAATTCTGCAATTTTTTTGAGGTCTACTGATTTTGGAGGAGAAATCAGTTATGCATCTTCCTGCTTCTGAGGAATCTATGAGAGAATCCAAGAAACAGAAGTTGGATGATAAGGTTAACCATGATTGGTGTAAGTAAACTTTTTTGTTTCTGTGATCTATTGAATAGACTAAAACCTTTTATGATCAATGTTTCTAGTTGGCAAAGATATCAAAATTCGACCATACCCTAACGAATTTCTAAAACCGTGGTGGACATGTCAACAATGAATTTTCTATGATAAATATATCTTTCAGTTTTCTTGTACGATTTTCTTATTATTTACAATTAGTAATATACGCCTAATGTACTAAATTTATTAATAAAATTAGAAATAAAGTTGTACTGCACAAAAAAGATGTAACGCTATTACCAATAGTTTATTCAGAATATTCTTTATATTAGTTCCTTATTCAAAAATACAAAGTTTTTAAGGAACAACTGTGCTATTAGTATTTAAAAACATTCCAAAAGGTAAAAAAAAGAGGGAGGACATGTCCTATCTCGGTCAAATTTTGGTTTTCATTCTTCGTTATTGCTGGTATGATAACTGTCAAGAATTCGGCACGTGAAGATGCTTATATAAGATAAATTTTTGATGCACTGCGCCAGACTTTGCTGTGTGACGAGATTTATGAGTAATTTATTGTACGCTCAGTGATTTCTCAAAATGCCGATATACAATAAGAAAAGTAATATGCCCGTTTTATTTTGGAACATTTATAGAGGCAAGAAAATTGAGTAACATCGTGATGATATGTCTCAAGAAGCTAGCCGAACAATAAAATCAACACACATTATTGTTTTATGAAATATACGAGTTCGTTCAACTTTTTACTTATATCGATGTAAATTATGGTAAGTTTGAATGTTTCGTTATTTTTCGTTTTTTTTATTTGCATAAGGCAGATAAATGGATTTATTAACTGGGGCGGTCACCTTTTTATACAATTTACAATAGGTCTAAAATCGGCTAGAGATTTTGGAATACACCTTTGGATGATCGCATCATGAATATCTGATCGATGATATAGTAGCAATCACTCCTATTCCATTAAAATGCACTACCCCTATTCTATTATATTCGCAAAAAAGGATGAATAATAGTATATACGCGTAATATTAGATGGGCTAATGTCAACAGAGTAATACATTCATTCCGAGATCTGTTTTACAAATTTAATCATCATGGTAGACGAGTGTACAACATACAAATTCAGGGACAGTTTTTTTTATAAACTGCATAATGAAAAACATATGGCGGAACTTTAGCCATAAGGCGCTTTGTATAATGAATATGCTATGGCCAACACATCTTTTATTAATAGATCGTAATTAAGACCCTTCTGCAGTTGATCCGCTATGATCACCGCAAACATGAAAGTCACTGCCAAATAATTTGCCGATCCAGATTTCCTCGTATTAACTGCATACTCTCAAGCAATAAAAATTAGTATGTAAATTCCAGAAGAATCATACCAGTCACCTCCACACGAGAAAAAAATAATTGACTACATTGCTCGGGTCACTTAGCACCCTAAACGTTTTTTATTTGCAATACATTGAGCTAAAATAAATTACATGGAGCGGGACTAGCCTTGGGTATATGATGCCATTCTATGATTGTAGACTATTATACACAATTATTTTTTCGAACGATATTTCTCTATTCTAGCTTGAGGCAAAGGAGACGTATCCACGATACATGCTATGTCATATGATAATCGTGAAGACTCTTCACACTTCCAACCAATAGAAGCAGAATTTATCAGCTAATCATATGATATATGTGAATTCTCTTCTCATTTCCAACCAATAGATGCAGGATTTAAAGAGTGGATCTACCAATCAATCTGCAAGGTGAGAAAGATAACTCTACCTCTAATAATTTTAACCAACTATGAGTAGGAAGGCCGGCAAGAATTTCTCCGCTATTGTACTGCGTATTTCAGGTGATCAGCCCACATGACCAGTCTAAGCCACAATCGCGAACTTGAATTTATTGCTTGAAGTGTTGCAGGTAAGACAATATTCCAACTTATCTTGAGAATACAACTTCGCTAATTCAGGATCATAAGAGAGCTGATTCCCATTTTCGCAGTACCATTCGCCATATAATCCATAATTCCTATGTATTCCATCGCAAATAGGATATGGTGAGCTCCACAGCTGAGGTGATGTAAAATCATAATTATCAATCCTTCTAAAACTATTTCAGAATTTCAAGTATGGGAAGTGCTCTAAGACGGATTTGATAATTAATTCTGGATCAGGTCTGGCTTCGAAAGTGATGGGCTTGAAATCAGAGGCTTGAGGTTTTTCTGATATACTTATCACGGCTTCTGATAATTGCCATGGCTCATTTCCAGTTTCTTTTTTATATCTTTTGTATAATTTGGAATAAATCTTATCTGTCAAAATATTTGGTAACCCAGTTAATTTGGCATGCCAATCCAGATAATCGGCAGTTAGTATTTTAACAGGCTCAGTCATTTTCTTTTTTATATGACTGCAAACAATTTAAATCCCTTTTTTCTCATATAGACCTATTCATTCTAAAAAAAAAGATTAAAATTCCCAGACTATTGTGAAGCAATGAGACTACGCAACTATCTCAATTTCACGCTGTTCACATTTAATAAAGTAAGATCCGGCTTTATACCTACCTTCTATTTCTTCATCATCATGACCTAATTTGCATAATGGGCAGATGTAGTTCCCGCATGATGTCTCATCAGTCATCCCATAATAATCGAAATTTTCACTACTACCTTCTCTATATAGATTAGGATATTGATTCAATATTTTGTTGCGAAAATAGATGCGGTCATAAGTTGGTTTAGATTGGGCTCGTTCATTAGTCTGATTGGTTTTTGATGTAGGTGGAGTTGTCCTGACATCTGGTGATTTTTCAGCTGGCAGATCACGTATGCGTGAACAATTGTTCACACCGATCAATTTTTGAGATTTGGTTAGTTCATCAGTATAAAGATTTATTATATTCTGGATTTGTGCATCAGTTAGTCTAGAGATTGCATTAGCGCTAAATGTAATCACTCCAATTTTATCTATTCCTATTCCTTTAAACAAGGTAATAGATGTTTTTAGTCTTTTGTGTCATCTTACGCAAATACTCTCTCTTTTTACCGGGAAGATATAGCTCCATTTCATCATAAATCTGCGTTCTTGCCATTTGATCGCTAATATTATTTTCGGAGCTAAGGGTTACAACTTTTTTTTCATATTCCTCACTATAGTAATACCATCGTAATTTTTCTTTCTGACCAGTCTTTTCAGCCTTATCGAATAAATAAGCTAAATGAAGTACAGAACCTGAAGTTAAGTTGGCATCGACTGGAACATCTGGAATATATTTGCTAGATATAGAATTCGGTAAGGACGTGGAATTATGACATCTAATAAATTCAAGTAATTCGCATATTAAATTTTGTTCTACTTTCTGATTATAGGGAATTTTTTTGGGTGGAGTGTCCTGCTTGTTTCCAGAAGACTCACAGGACATCGCTAACTCTGCAGATGATTCCTTTGGAATTGATTCTTCAACTACCTGTTTTGGGAGAGTTAAAAGTTCAGTACTAGTCGTAGAGAGTTCTGTTATACAACTGGTGTTAATTGCTGGAAATGATTCCTGAACAATCAATTCACCCTAAAGCTTTTTTTTTTCGCTTCCTCTGCCTAATATCATTACTAATATTTTTCTTATGCACCTTATCCAAGAAAGCATCCGTTTTCCTACCCTTTAACGATTCCCCTTGATAGTTCATTTTAGTGGTCACCTCTTCGATCTGCGAGAGTTTACACTGTTTGGGTTGAACTATAACTGAGTCAGATACGTTGGCAGGTTCTTCAGGAATAAAATCACCTATTTCCTTATCTTCTATTAACTTGATGTTGACATCATTTTGCTGGTCTATTAAGGAGTTAGATGTATCAATGGCTGATCACTTCCTTATCATTCTATAGTTGCCCATTTACTTCAGTAATTCCCTGTTCCAATATTGCGAGTTTGGCCTCAAGCTCTCCGACTCTAGACTTGAGTTTAGTATTCTCAACATCACGCTTGGTATCTTTTTCAATAATCTGCTTTAGAAGTTCAGCATTTCTGACTTCAATCTCAGTTTTCTCAGCCTCAAGCTTGACATTCTTAGCTTCTAGCTCGCTAATGTGCTGTCTTAATAATTCAAGCTCTGATGACATGATCTATAACTAATATACTGCATATAAGCATTTAAAATAAAAAAAAATCACGTACGCGTGAACAATTATTTACGTCAATCACTTTTGCCAAGAAAAATTTTTTATTATTACATGCGAAAAATAAATACAAGTTTAGGACTGCCCTGTGATACATATTATTTTTAATAAACTTTTTGATCTTAGCCCTCTTGCTAACTGGAGAACTATCTACACTAACACGATCCTTCAGCAACCCAACAATAATACTAATTATCCTTTTTACATTGCTTCGTAATAATTCAGAATTTTTTTTAATGGCAGACTTCATAAGATTAATCTGATGCTCACTACCGCTTGTGAAGTAAATACCATCTGGGGTATATATGATAAAATGCCACTCTGTATCTGTAGTTACAATACCATAGATATAGTCAAAATAGTCATTTTCAAATACCTGATCTGCAATCCATTTCTTTTTATTTGTCTAAAATGCACTCTCAAGTTACGCCAGATTCTAAGAGATAAAATACATCATCCTTTAGTCTTCTTCCTTCGGTCATTTTAAAGCCAATAGACTAAGAAAGTTGAACAGACTTACTTGTGTATATCCAATCTTAATATTACGTGATTTTTCCTCAGCAATACATAGGAGATCTTCCAAACTTTTGATCACGTAATCTACTCAACCAGTAGCATCTTCACCAGAAATGTCTTTCTGCAAAACTATGAATATATCTTGAGAGGTGAGTTTTTTGGTAATAACATTGACGCATGTAATATAACTGAAATAAATTCATAGTGCGTTGCCTCGTTAGCATCGGTCATAGTTTCCATGTTTGAAAGTTTTAAGATAATGTCCTCTATACAGTGTTCGAATGTCTTATCATCATCACTAATCTCCTCGAAGACTGCAGAAAAAAAAATAAGGTTAATATACATATCTAGTCAGTTTCGAAAATTAGTTAATTACTTACCAGGAGTAAAATGCTTAATGTTTGTTATATCTTTCCCATTAACCTTATTTCTACGCAATATTTCCTTTAGGTCATCGAGAGTTTTAAGCGAGGAATAATTTCGTAGCTTCTGACTGAAGCCTTCAATAAATTTTGCAAATGTTGTTGCGAGATCAGCCTTCAAGCCATAATTTCGAAACTCCTCTTTAGTTGTGTCAAGGAAGGTAAGACCAGATATTTTCTCTTTACGAAGAATTTTAATATCATCCTCATCGAGTTTCAAGTCCTTCCTCTCCAAATAATTGATAAGCTCCTCTGTATTAAAATCCTTAACCACGTCCGACATTGTTCTAGTGGAAATTTCTTCCGTTATTGAGGCAGGTGAAGAAGCTTATGAAGACATAGCGTTTATATATGCTTGTATTTGTGCTTGCGAAAAAAATATGCACTCGACTGCAGTTATAGGTAAAGCTGGTTTATGGATATTAAAGATGGTCCCTATAATTATTTTCAAATTTCAATTGAGTTGCAACTTAATTGCGCCAAATTTAATTGCGCCACAAGTTGCAACTTAATTGCGCCAAATTTAATTGCGCCACAAGTTGCAACTTAATTGTGCCATTTTTTTAATTGCGGTGATCATCTTTAATGGATATAAAAGTATTTTTGGTATCCGAAGTGAAGCGCTCGGAGAGAAATGATAGATTTTTTGTATATGCATTTACCTAATATATATGCAATTAAGATGTAGTACAGGATTGTCAGGCGATTATATTACATCATTATACATGACATTTTTCAAGATTTACGATAAGAACAGATCCTAAAAGGACTATGTAAATAATATTTTATTTATGAAATAAAAAAAGTTACCAGAAGCCGCCTACAATACATAAAAATTGCGAATATATTGCTATTACATTTTTCTACTGAGATTCTTGAATATCTAAATATACTATAATGTGAATATTTTTTTGGGAAGGTTGCTTGGGAAAATGATCAAGAATATTGTGTATTAGAATTAGCACCTGCCCTTCATCCTGTCTCCCACTATTCACGCTTATTATCACTCCTTCAGCATTAACTAATGCTAGTACTTTATCTGAATTTAAGGGAATTGCACGGACTTCAAATTCAGTAATTAGAATATTATCAAATCAGGGAGTATATTCTTTTTTTAATTTGTGATCTGAGAGAATGGATGGATTCATTATTGTTAATTTGATTGTAATGACATGTTGTTATGTAATTCTCCCAACTGAATCACTAGAAACAACAAGACAATTAAGCCTGATTTCTGGCATTTTTCTTTTCCTAAATATTAATGCCCATAGTGAATAAAGTTTCGTTCGTACAGATGCAATAATCCTTTGAAACATTTTTTTTCTAAAAATATACAATAAAATATATTACCTTAAAATTTTGCGGAAAAGTTGGCTGAACTTTCACATACCCCTACATACTTTATACCTTGCTGAGAAAGAGTTAAGGAGGTATGAGGCGTAATTAGTATTGTCGTCTGATACCAAAAGTTCTATGAAAGCACATGCAAATGGAATTTTCAAACTCTTTCACATGGAAATCTACTGGAAAGACATATAGTTGGCTTTACGCCTAGCGATCTTGGAATTGCAAGTCTTTCAGCCTTTCATAACATATGCTTTTGATGTTAATATTTACTTTTAGAGTAGGTCCTGTGTTGCATGTAGATTTTCTTTCACATTTTCTCATTTTTGTTCGGAAAAAAAATAGACTAAAGGTTAGCATACATAATTTATTTTCGATTATATGTGAAATTAATATGTCACACAAACTGACTGTATAATTAGCCTATTTTCTGTCGCATAGGAGTACATGCATTGTGGTTCAGAAAAAATCTTCCGAGCTGATGATCACTACTCCGGACTAACTTCACTCAGGTTGGTTATCCAATGTATGCCTCTCAATAAGTATTGCATCCCATTCAGATTAGCAATGCCGGACTGACTGATATAATCTTTAATCCCAGTTATAATACCAGTCACTGATTCTTTTTTCGCCTGAATAAGCATTTTCTACCAATTCACGATAATAATCATTTTTGCAATACATCTCATATTTTCTCGCGTTAATCCACTATAGAATTCACTTCTAAAATGACCTTTACAGAGTTTGACGATATCATTACATTTCTTCGTCTTTAAACAGTAATCCACTATTGATTCTTCACCTTGAATAAACAATCTACATCAGAACTTCTCAATACCATCCGGCCATATTTTCTCTTGAAGTTCATGCGGATAATATGGCAATTTTATCAGACTTAATATTTGCGAAAGATAAAAGGCATCAGATTGTAGGAATACATGGAATAATGACATTAGATTTTTTACACTAGGCAAAGCATATACAAATTGCTTAAGCGCTTTCTCCTTACAATGCCTAACCGCCTTTATTTTCCAATAGGTTTTGATTGTGCAAAAAAGATCGTCTCAGTATCTCCACTCATCGGGATTCCTTACATTATCCCATTTATATTTCAATCCAAATTCTTTGATAAATTTATTATAGGTCTCATCCGTTTCGTCATCTGACATTTTGTTAATAGATCAATTATACTTAATAAAAAAAATAAAGTACTGGTTAGCATGCATAGCTTCTTTTCAGTATATGCGAAAATTAATATGTCATACAAGACCTGACTGATGTTCTACTTATTTTTTCTGTCACACAATCTGTGACTCAGCAAAAAATCTTCTGAGTTGAAGATCACCGTTCTGGTTGATAATCAGTACTCCAGACACAAAATTGAATATATGCTAGCTAAAGATAAACACAATCATGACAAGTGATATTAATCATAAATTGGTTCAAAGCAAAATACTTAAAAATTAACTATATGAAGTGCTTTTGTATAAGAAGATAGATATATTAGCTATTCAGGAGCGCATAGCTGAAAGAAAACGTAGTTTGAGATCTTACGCAGACCTATCTATTAAAGAAAATGCAAACCAAACAGGATTGAATCAAAATAAGAAAGTGGTAGCACTTGCTTGCTTTGATAATACAAGTATACTATTGTTTGATTTGGTGGAGAAAATTATATCGATAGAGAAGGAATTTGAGGCTGGTGGCAACCCAATCCTTGATACATTACATCGATATAGAGAATATCTTATCAAAAGATCAACGGGGGAATTTTCATTTAGAGAAAAATACCATTTGCTTTTATATCTGAAAGCGGATATAAGCATGATTCAAGCTTATCTTGATATTGTTGGTTATACTAACAAAGAAACGATAAAAGAAGATACTGAGAAAGATGTGAGAGCATATATTTAAAAGTTTAGACGTTTCAAGTTTGGTAATACAGAAATTCATCAATAGGGGTAAAACGTTTTATTTTACTAGAGAGGGATTACTGTTATTTCTGAAGGTCTCTCCTCAACAATAGCATGAAGTTTTCGTAAAAATTCAGCTGGTACGGACCAATGCCTATGTCTAGAACAGGTTAGTTAATTTATATTTTTTTGTCCTTTGCACAGTAATCATTTGGAAGAGATTGTTCAGGATATAAGTCTTTTCCTTTCAATTCGATACGCTTTCACAGAATAGGTGCACCGCATCTATATCATAATCAGAAAACATATAAAGTGAGATAAAGAGATTTATCTATTGCTAAAATCTGTCTTCAGGTGAACTAGACTCAGATGATTCTTCGATTTCTTCAGGTGTCATAGCATCATATAGATAATATATTTCTCGGCCAATGCTTTTAAGTTTTAGATGTATCTTTATTACATCACACTCTAATGCTATAATAGAGTCTTTGATCTCTTGTATAGCACTTATCTTTTCTTTTTCTGAATATGTGCAATACTTTTTAGAAGTCATTTTTCTATTTCTAAAAAAAATAACTGAATATTTATCATGCCTGAACAATATCTATAATATTATGTTAGCGCTGTAATTTGTCTTCCTGCATGTATATGCGCTATTCACTAGACAATTAGATTGCCATTGCTCTGAGCATTTGTTCTATTTCATCATCTAGCCTTTCGCGATTCTCCTCTTTGGCTATATTATAGTAAAGCTCATATAATTCCTCTAGGCTAGCACACAGATCATTATCCATATACCTTTTGTGATAATTTTCTAGCCTTAGAGTGTATGCCTCTTCGTTGGAAAACATCTTGACTGCGACTATCTTAATATAGTTATTCAGATTCTTTTTAGCTCACAATTTCTTTAGATAGTCTCCATAGTTTTTCACAAGATTATCATATTTTTTGCCTTTTCGCAATGCAGTTTTTATGACTTTGACTTGCACAAGTTCTATATCCTTATGATCAACCATTTTGTATTGTTTCTACTATAACGATAGAAAACTTTAATTAATAAAATCATATTCTTTGATAATTTTTACCCCCAGAAAAAATATTTGTTATAAAGCATCTATTCCTTGACTCAAAGTCTAACTTTCATAGTCCTTTCTTTTGCTTCCTCAGGAGATATTCCAGATGCTACTAGGTGTTTGTATAATCCAATTCGCCAATGTCCATATGGGAGAGTTCGAATTTCATCAAGTAAGATCCAGCGCTTATTATCATATGGATTCAACCCTATCTTATTTACCCTTTCCAGATATATTTGATGATCGTAACTGCGTAAACTATACATATCATGCTGAGTTAGTTTCTTATCCCTAAGACATTTTAGGAACTTGTCATGTCGAAGGTCCCTTTTGATCACACATTTCTTTACACCTTTTGCCTTTTGGATACCATGTTTCTTTTTAGGGTCTTCTAAATCGGGATCATTTGGAGTTTTAGGATCATGACCTGCTGGAAGAACTGAATACATTTTTGGCTTTAAGCATATTGATTCGCCTATTGAATCCTCTTTTGTCTCATCTTTCATTAGAAACAAGTCTCCTGAATAGTTAAGATCGAAAATGTCTGGTCTTTCTGCTCAATCTTATAGATATTCTCAGTTTCTATCCACATGATAAGTGAGTCTGTATCTGTATAAAGTAGACGGGCCTTTTCTTCATAGCGAGGCTTTATGTAACTGTACCAAAAGTTGAACATCATGGCCTTGCTAATGTCGAGAATTGCTTACCCTACATAGATTGATTTGTTTAGAGTTACTGTACTTTTTAACATATGGACTGCTGTAATTCCCCTTCAAATGCTTTAAAGCCTACATACAATGGTGAACTTGCTAGACGCCTAATTTTTTTATCCTCTTCTGTTCAGAGTAATTCTACTTATATGTTTTTGAACATTTTCCATTTATTTGCCAAAAACTGCATTGTTCTTTAGTTTATAATACATTATCCCAAATTCATCCCTATTAGCTTTAGCAATTTTACGCTTGCGAATATTTTTCTCAATATAGTCTTTCATCTATGGAGACTGCCAAAATTTAAGAGCACTATGAATCTTTGTAACCTTCATCTCAAACTTCATATATATCTGAAGAGCTCGATAGTGAACTACATAATTCTTCTTAGTAAAGAGGGTCTGGACTAGCTTCTCTCCAGATACATATTTTTCATTTCCAACTTCTTTATCTTTCATTAATCTTTCATTATATAGACTAAGCCAGTTTTCTAGTACTATCTGCTTTTCTGATGCTAAAGGATAATCTGCAAAGAAATCATGTAAGTGCACTATGGCTTCTAGATCAACTTCAAGTATATAGCCTATTTCTGCATCTGGTGATATGCTTTGGATATCTGGTACTTCCTTTGGACTTACCTTACCTAGGATTTCTGTAGGCATGTATTGGGTCATTGCACCTGAATATAAGGCGTTCATATCATCATACAAGATATAGGACTTTGGCTTACTAGGGTTATAGTTAGGACATTATGGATTATTTGCTTTAGCATATCATTAGCTCACCATTGTCATGCCACCACGAATGCCATTTTCTACCGTTAGATATTCATCTATATTTGTCATGAGTTTGAGTTTTGCCCGCTACTTTTGTAAAGAGAATCATTAAACATTCTAGGTGCAGAGACATAGTGAGATGGATCTAGACCATCATCTTTGAGATACATTATGGTATAATTCATGAAAACGTCTGCAAGTAAAAATACATCAGTCTCAAGATAAAGGTCATGATATTCTCCAAAGTTCTTCATCTCGAATATTTACCATACTTTTTGTACATGCTTATAATTTTTTTTACTAATATTTTGCTGATTAAGAAGTGAATAGAAATCCTTTTTAGACGGGAGGCTTGTTCTGTCAAATTTTTCCCATGCATTTGTCCAGTCATATGAAAAGACACCCTTTCGAAAAAGAAGCTTTATCTTATCTATTGAATAGCCTTTCTCTGTAAAGTACTTAACAGTTAGGGGAATTTTTCAAGCTTTCCACCTAAGCTTTCTACTAATTTATCTAGCCCCATTCCCATATATTGAAAGCTATCTAAGAACCTAAGCTGTCCTATGTCCATGGCTTTGTACTTTCCTATATTCTCTGAAATACAATTTAGCTTATCAGCCGTGAACTTACTTACAACTTTCATAAGCGGATAAGAGTTATACTTCCAAAAATTATGACAGATAAGAGACACTTTAGTTTCAAAAGAGCCTATTTGCAACTTTTTATTACAAGAGCCATGAGCTGGGCCTCGGTACTTTCCATTTATATGATCATGATCTTTTACTCTTTGATTAAGTGCACTTAAAGCTTCTTGGTATCTTTTCTGTGCCTCTTTTTTTTTGGATGTTCTTTTTTCATACATGATTCTCATCCTTTGATTTCTAATAAATTATGCTTTGCTTTTTCGAGTTTTTGTACTATCTCTGGTGCTGGTTTTAAAAAAGGTCTCTTGCAAATCCAGCATTCAGTTACCTTATTATATGGTTTAAGATTTCCTGATGCCACTATCATTTCTGCAGGCGCAGATAAGTACTCCTGTATGTTTGCCAGCTCCTCCTCGATTTTTGTAACGAATCTTTCAAGCACATCTGGATCCTATATAAATTATGACTTATGATTTCATAGTTTAGTGAACTATCCATATGAATAACTACATAGCAATATTCACACAGATTGTGCATCTGTAATCTTTCAGTATGTGTTAATTTCGTTTTCTCTTCTAGGGTTAACTTTTCAGTTAACATTTCAAGATTCCAGATTATTCGATATGGATTTGGTTGCATGCATTTATGATTATAAAAGCTTTAACACTCCTATTCTTCACTGGCATTTGTGGCCATTGAAAGGCATTATTTAAACCTCTGCATTTTGACAAATGTTCATTATATCTTATCTCTGAAGAGTATACATAAAGACAATAACGGCAAAGATATTTTCGCCCTTTATGTTTGCTATGATTGTATACCAGCTTATGTAAATCTTTGATAATACAGTAGTGACTTCTTTCTTCTTTTGTAATTACTAGAAGATTTACTTGCTTATATTCATCCCCTCTTCTTTCTGAAACATAACGAAAGTCAAGATATTTGTTTTGGTTGTGTCATTCATAGACACATAAACTGATTTCTGAGTTATTTTCTTCAAACTTTTTATAAACTGGTGTTGAGACTAGTACTGGAATTGGAATGTCTTCCATATTAAGCTCCTCTACGAAATCTCTATATAGCTGATGCGAATTTCTTTTTGGATAAACTTTAACTGGATGCAAAGCTTCTAGGACACTCCATCTGAAATACCAGTTGTCATTATTTTGAATATTAATAATTCTGTTATTACGTTTTGGTATAGTTTCAGGTAAAGGTATATGGGCAGTAGGACCAATCGGATTGAAATCAGATATCTCTATACTAAATTCTTCTATATATTCTAGGTAAGCATTAGACATTTGGTATATTAGTTAACTCTAACCGTTGCATTATTACTTGTTTATAAATTTTTTCTTTAATTAATTATTTCCTATTCTTTTCAGTTTCTGATTATAGAGTCACCACCTAAGGCGGTATTTGCAGGTTTGCCAAAACAGTTCTAGCTATCTTCCTGAAACTGAAGCATTAACTATTTATTAATTAATCTTTTGAATTTTAGTGTTAAAAAATAGGATGATTGGTGAATATTCATGTCTGTATCTTTGCAATATTGGTAAGGCTTGCAATAACCCTTGCATTCGCCCAGAAGGTTGCCGATTTCATTAGAAAGCTAAAAAACGGGTACCATGTTCTGATTGCAGAAAGCCTACAGCTTCTGCTTGTGGCCGATGTCCATTACATATTAGAAGCTATTATGTTATTCAGTATTATGACAGACTTCGATCACGATTGGAAATGCAAGAAAGTAATGGATAGATCATTTCGGCTAGCACTTTATCTTAATTTTAGCCAGAATTTTGGGCGTAATATTTAATGGGCATTTGCTAAATTTTCATTAGACTTGCTTTTTAGCTAAAGGCGTGAAGCATATTTTTTCGTTAAAGTTATATGATTAATATGCTATTTAATGAGCTAACTCGCGCAAAATCTGTCCTTGACTAAGGAAACGTTGGGAAAAAATCCCATTAGACTTATTTTTTCATTAGACTTAATAATTATAACTGAAAACTTATATCGATTTTACATTCTCCCACAGGCATAGAATGTCATAAATCGTAAGAAAAAGCTAGGACAAAAACCCCCATTAGATTTATTTTTTCGTTAGACTTATTTATGGGATAATAAGAACTGTTAGAGTTAATTTTGTTAGACTTATTTTTTCGTTAGACTTATTTATGGGGTAATAAGGACTGTTAGACTTATTTTGTTAGACTTAAGTAGTAAATATGCTATTTAAAGAGCTAACTCGCGCAGAAACAATTCCTGATATAATAATAGAAATTAAGGTTCTAGAGTCATTAGAAGTTTTTCTAATATATTAAAAAAATCGATATGCTTTCTGAGGTTGGAGAAGCCACATAGGATTAAGAAATATAATATTGAAATTAAGTTTTTAAAGCTGTTAAAAGCATTTCTAATATAATAAAAAAATCGATATTGTTTTTAACGTTCTGTAACCCCCACAGAATTAAGAAATATAATATTAAAATTAAGATTCTAGAGCTGATAGAAGCTTTTCTAATATAATAAAAAAAATGATATTGTTTTTAACATTCTGTGACCCACTCAGAATTAAGAAATATAATATTGAAATTAAGATTCTAGAGCTGATAGAAGCTTTTCTAATATAATAAAAAAAACGATAATGTTTTTAACGTTTTGTGACCTACACACACAATGTTTCAGTGGGGGTCGGACCTTCGATCCTCAAACCCCCACTTTCACATTGTGTAATAGAGTTATTGTAACAATAAGTCTCTCAACTAACTGCAAATTTGGCTAATTTAACACAACAATTGGAATAATCAAAATCAAAATCAAAGAAATTATTATAATTATGAACAAAAGAAATTTATATATTAGAACTTTGGAGAAAAAGAACATATGGCCAGAGATTGTTAATCAGAAATAATAACTAAAGCTCAATCACGAACTCAAATTTAATCTTAACCTAATTACCAATTTAACAATAATAATTGAAATAATAATAGTTTTCAACAAAAAAACGTTAATTTAGCAGAAATTGAAGAGGCTGAAACTGAACAAGAAACTTATATGACCACTAGAACAATTTTGCCATAAACTACTCAAATTATATTATCATGATCTAAATCTACTCGTGAACAACAAAATAAGATTCCACCTTAATCACTAAAACTAACTGTCTAATTTATACTAATAACATCTTATTATGAATAACCTTATAGAATAGTTAAAATCTTAAACATCATGATGCTAATGTCACCTTTAGACAACTATTAAGGAACTCTTTTTACCTTTAAGAGGTAAAGGATGAAATAAAGAAGATTAAAAAAGAAATGGAAATTGGAATAAATATCGCTTAAACTCATATAACTGATAATAACAAATACACCGCTACTAGATGTATTATGAGATTTAAATTAAATCCAATCAAAACTATTTTAGATTCAGGTGCAATCGCATGTATAATTTCAACTACTTTAGCTTTCAAACTTGATATTAAAGCTGATAAGTCTTCTGATATCTTAGTTGTAACTGCAAATAGAAAACTTAAAAGATCATTAGGAATTATAACTTATGTCCCTCTTATTCTACAATGATAGTTGACTTACAAATGATTGAATTAACCTAAGATACCTTATTGTTGAGAATAAATTAGTTCAAAGCATTTGATGTAAGAATATACTTCAATCAAGATAAACTAAGAGTTAAAATTGATGGTCAAATAGTTAAATCTCCCATAAAATGCATTGAAGAAGTCAAGCTATTCTTTAGAATTTTGACAAATACTGCAGAAAGTGAAGAAGAAGAATATGTTGATGAAGCTTTATATGAAATAGATCTTTTTTAAGTAGAAAATAATAATAATTTTTCTTCTGATCTAAATGAAGAAAGTAATAAATTAGAGTGTATCGAATGGCCTTACCAAGAGGAAGAAATTATTGCTATTTATAGCATGAACATTGAAGGAGAAATGGAAGAACAAGAAATAATTTAAGCACTTATACCAAAAGAAATTATTTTAACTGGAGGAATTGACATCAGACAAATCCCATTTGTTAATCATCAAATCTTACTGAAACTAAACACAAGACCTATTGCCTATCTTTCATATCAATTAAATCAGAAAAGAAAATATTTATTGAAAAAAAAAATTGATAAAATGTTAGAAAAAGGAATCATTTAAACTTCAGAAAGTCCATAGGTCTCTCCAATTGTGATCATATCCAAAAAGATAGAAGATCTTAGAATATGTGTTGATTATCATCCATTAAATTCAGTAACAATCACAGACCGATATCTAATACAAATATGCAGGATTAATTAGAAAACTTTAGAATTGCTCGATACTTTTTTGCTCTAGACTTAACAAGTAATTATTGGCAAGTGAAAATACATCTAAATGATTAAGCGAAAATAGCTTTTATCACACCTTTAGGACTTTATAAATTCAAATAATACTTTTTGGTTTAAAAAAATGTACCTGCTACCTTTCAAAAATTGATAAATAGAATTTTATATTGATTAATTGAAAAATTCTGTGCAGTTTACCTAGATAACATTATCATTTATTTAATCACATTTCAAGATCATTGTAATCATATGCAATAAGTCTTTACCAGATTAAAAGAAGCAGGATTAAAATAAAATTAGAGAAATGCACATTTGTAGTAAACGAAGTTAGTTACCTAAGTTATATTATAAGAAGTAATAGAATCAAACCTGACTAAAGAAAGATTCAAACTATGGTTGATCTACTTATATCAAGAAATCCAAAAGAAGTACGAATGGTATTAGAACTCTTTTCTTATTATCGATGATTTATTTAAGACTTTACAAAGATTGCAAGACCTCTTCATGATTTAACTAAAAAAAGTACTACTTGGAATTGGATAACACAACACTAAGATTCATTTGATGAGTTGAAATTCAAAATAATCACTGCTCCAGTTTTTATTCAACCTGATCTAAATAAAACATTTATTATTCAAACAGACGTGATAGATGAAAAACTAGGAGTTGTATTTGCTTAAAGAGATGATCAAGAACTTGAACATCCAATCACCTATATAAGCAGAAAATTATCTGATCTAGAATTAAAATACACAATCACTGAAAAAAAATGTCTTGCAGTTCGATAGGTTATTGAGCATTTTGACCATTACTTTTGTTATTAACCTTTTGAAGTAATGACTGATCACTCTGCATTGAATTAGTTATTGACTACAAAATATATAAAAGGATGAATAGCTAGATGGGCTTTCTTCTTACAAGCCTATAATTTCACTATTAAGTATCATCTAGAAAATAAGAACTAAAATGCTGATGCATTCTTACAAATGATCCCAATTCACATAACCTTAACAGAAAATTAAAAGAAGAATCTACCATGAATTCTAGATAGATCCAAGTACATTTTTCAGCTTTATATATGCTAGGATATCAAACTAAATAGCGATAGAATAGATTAATAAATAATCATCAATATAGAAGAAATTCTTACTCTTGTAATGAAACTGATCATCATTCACATTAGTATTGCATTTTCTGTTTCCAATATGTAAACTCTTATGAAAATTATATACCTTCTCCCAATAAATATACTATATACAAATATGATAATTACTATCAAGAATTTTCTGATTACATTGATGAAGAATACTGCCAATTAAATGAATGCTCAGATGAAGATTTGCATTCTCAGAAAAGTGATAATAATCCAGAATATTACTCAGTCAAAAAGATATTAAATCTATAGTCGATGGTAAAGGCAAGGATTGGATATAAGATATACTTAACATATATTTTCAAGCTGCAGAATTTAAACAAACCACTGTCAAACAAATGCAAGATCATTAATTAGTAGAAGTTAGACAAGATTATTCTATTAATTGCACGCTTTGTGAAAAAATAATCACTATGAATCTCGAATATGATTGTATTATTAAATATAAATTTGGATAAATTTATTCTGAAATGATTCCTGAAACTTTGACGAATGATCTTTTAGAATATTCCTGAAAAAGTACAATAACATGATGAAGCTTATCATATTGCAGTTGAATTATTGCAACCACTTCTTAATCCCCAAACTTCTGACGAATTGACTGAAGACGAATTTAATGAATTATTCAACCCTTATGAACAACTATCACTCCAGTTATTGCATCAAATTTTAGCAAAACTCAAAGTTATGTATCTACTCCTGAATTAGATTTTTAAATATTAATTTTTATTCCATTCATATTAAATATTTTAGTTACCATTTATTTTATATCTTATATTATATCATTTTAGAAGAGTTAACATCTAGTTGAATAGCGCTAGTAAGTGAAAGTCTTAAGTTTAATTTAATTGAGTGAAAGTAAAAATATAAGCATTGTGACTTATAGCTCAATTATTTACAATAGATATATAACAATACTTTGAACTTTAACAATATTTAAACTATAATAAGTTTCTTGATCATATTCAATCTAATAGAGATAAGAAAAAGTTCACAAGTATGACCAAGTATTTTATAATTCAAAATACAAATTTATATCATTTTGATTGAAGAAGATCTGGAGATTTATTACAAGTTTTCAAAAGACATGAATTAGAATCTGTTCTATACAAGATGTATAATGATTCTACAGCAAGATATTTATATGAGAAATCAAACTCGATATTATTGACCTTAAATGTATGAAGATGTCAAAGAATATGTGAAAACCTGTGATTCTTGTTAACAAAGAGGAGAACTAAGTAAGAATAACGAATTATACCCTATACCTCCTCATAGCCCTTTTTATCAAATTGGAATTAACTTTATCAGTCCTTTACCAATAACTCCTAAAGGGAATAGATACATATATTATTATAGCTGTAGATATATTTACTAAATAGCTAGAAGCAAGAGCTATTGCAGAAGCTACCGCCAGTCAAGTTACTTTATTCATCTATAAAGAAATTATTTGTAGACATGAATGTTCTATGAAAATTTTATCAGATAGAGGTATACATTTTAACAATGTGATGATAAAAGAATTAATGGAAAAATTTGGAATTAAATATCATAATTCAACACCATATCATCCTTAGATGAATGGACAAGTTGAAAGATTTTATAAAACATTAAAAGAATCTTTAGCAAAAATTATACAAGAACAAACTGAATGGGATCTATATATAGTCCCTATATTATTTGCTTATTATACTGCTCAACAATTCACTACCAAAATGACTCCATTTTTGTTAACATATGGATGAGAAGCAAAATTATCTCTTGATGATTATACTGATCAAAAAGATAAAATCTGATAGACTGAATTTGAAAAATCATAGAAAAACTTTCAGATATTAAAGAGAAGGCTAAGCAGATAATGATCACTATGAAAAATAAACAAAAGATTGCACATGACAAATATTTGACTAAGCCAATATCATTTGACATAGGACAAAAAGATTTGTACTTTAATGCTATATGAATCAATCAGTTTCAGAAAAACTAGAGTCAAAATGAAAAGGACCATATAGAATTTATAGATCTTGATAAATGGATTTTACCATTTAAAAGAAAAAGATAGACGCTTCTTACCAAACCAGTAAATGGCAATCTACTTAAAAGTTATTTTGATCAACAGTTATGAAAACTACAAATAGTGATTGACATATAAGAAAATATATATAAATTACTATTATTTTCTATCAGTATTAGTTTTTGCAAAAATGTATGAAATTTTATAAAACATAACGCAATTAGAACTATTACAAACTCAAAAATACTATCATCTATATCAACCTACAGATAATCCTAGAACAAAAATAAGGATGATCCAAAGAAATTACTGATAAACAAAAGTTGCAAGAAATAGAATTGGAATATTAATGAACATGTATTTTGCTAGAGACCTTTTAGATTCTCTAAAAGATATCGATTACAAATGGGTAAAATTAGTTTTGAATCTATATCAAAGAGAGACTGCTGTAAAGACTTTTATGTTATTCCAAGAATTAGGAATATCACAACTCTTACGAACAAAAGTCTTGACCACTTAGCAAATACAACGATTAATAAAAAGTAAAATACAGAATCTTATTTTGAGGGCAAAATTCTTTCTCACTATAACATTCAAAATTTCAGTTAGAGAAGGATTGTTAACAGAAAAATTATAACTCCAAGTATCATGTAGAATTTGCCAATTAGTGATAATTTCACGTTAGATAATGTCACTACTACATCAAGAAGTGATCAACAGTAATTTCTGTCTTGCTAGTTTTTTTTATATTTTCTGTATAGCCTGTTTATTCTGTTTATTCTATTTCATCTGTAATTTTCTTAACATCTGTAATTTATTTTATTTTTTTTTATTATTTTTATAGTTTATATTATTTTTATTATTTTATTACATTTAAGTATATTTTATTAGAACATATATTTATATTTAGCATAACAAGTAGTTAGCCATAGCAAATTAATTTTATATAAATGGAATAGCTTTTGTTTAAGTCGTAAATTAATTCTTTTGCGAGTTTCAAGTTATAAATAAAGGAATCAATTTAAATCTATACAAATTTACTTTTTTCTTCAACATTGTTCTTCACCTAGGATTGTTATAATATACTACACTAATTTGCTATTGAGTTCGTCATTACGAATTTAACTAATATATCTTAAATTCTAAAACATGATAAATTGTTGAGTTGATTTAAGTATAACAGATACCTGTAAGACTTAGAGAAAATCTTGAAGTCAGAAACTTCAATATGTAGAATCAACTATTGCAACCTTTTAACTTAGACGTTAAGATAAAAATAAATCCAGTGACAATATAAAGAAGAAATTTTGGTCTCACAATGATATTATACAGTTTTAGAAGATAATATTAGTCAGCTAATCCTTGCTAAAACTAAGCCTGATCAAGTCCTAATTCAGAGGCAATGATACTCTCCTCAATATTATAAAAATTTGAAGCAAAAGTTTAATGTTCAACTTCCTATCAATGACAAATGGAAATACCATTAACAAGGGCCAGGAAATTGATGTTATTGTTATAACTGACCTGACAAGCTAACAGACATTTGTAAATTATGTTAAAGAGAGTGAAAACACTTGCAATTGCTTTCAAATATTCCAAAGGAAAAACCAAAGGTTCCTAAAATTACTGCTTTCTTGGAAAGGAAACAACAATAATAGTTAACTATCTTCCTCAAGTAGAATAATGATTTATTTGCGAATGACCTATCTCAACTAGGATATATCAATGTTAAAATACATCACATACCATTAGAAATAGATATGCCAATATGTTAAAGAGCATATTAGGTTGCTTTTCCTGAACAAGATTTTATCAAAAAAGAAATCGATAAGATACTGAAAAACAAATTGATATAACCATCTGAAAGCTCTTGAGCTTCTCCTGTAATTTTAGTAAGAAAGAAAAATGGCAAGTTAAAGTTCTGTGTTCACTATCGAAAACTTAACAGTATAATTTGACTAGACTGTTATCCTCTCTCATATATTGATTAACTTTTAGATATGTTTAGTAAAGCTAAATACTTTATAACACTTGACTTAGCTAGTAGATACTAATAAGTCACCATGACACTGGAGGACCAACAAAAGATTGCATTCATTACTAGTCATAGATTATATAAATTTACTATTATGCCTTTTAGCTTAATTAATGCGTCAGCAATATTTCAAAGGCTTATAAATAAAATTTTTAGGGAAGAAATTAGAAAATATGTAGCTGTTTATTTGAATGATATCATTATCTTCTCAACAACTTTTGAGAAACATCTTGCCTATTTGAAAAATATACTTCAACGACTAAAGAAAGTTGGATTGAAATTAGGATGAGATAAATGTGAGTTTAGAAAGCTTGAATTTGCTTTCTTAAGGCACATCATGAATGGACAAGAAATTACTTCAGATCCTTCAAAAATTGAAAAGATTAGAGACTTTCTAATACTTTTCAATATCACTGAACTTCATGAATTCTTAAAACTTGTCTCATACTATTGTCAATTTATACAAAACTTCTCAACTATTGCTGCATCTTTACATCTCTTACTTAAAAAGAAAACACCATATGGATGGACTGAAACTTAATAACAGGTGTTCAAATACTTAAAGAAATGTCTAATTACAACCCCTATTCTTATTTATTTAGACTTTTTTAAAAGTTTTTGTTATTCACCGATAGATCATATATGAGACTGGGTGCTGTTTTAACTCAATTAGATAATCAACAAAAGAAATATATAGTCATATATGCTAGTCGAACTCTTAACAATGCTGAGAAAAACTATGCATTTACTGAACTTGAATATCTCACTGCTGTTTGGGCCATGAAACATATCTCCTTCATTAACCTTTTGACCTAATTACTGACCATATTGCGTTGCAATGATTATTCAACAAATCTGATCTGCTCTGTAAATTTATGAGATAGATCATACGAATTATAAAATTCCCTTATAATATTTATTCGCTACCGTAAAGGCAAAATATATCAAAATGCTGATACCCTTTTCAGATTGTTTTCTTATTAATAAAAAACATAAGATTATAATTAATTTAGAGTAAAACGAAAGTGCTAGCAGTGTAACTAATAGCTTTAGTATATAAAATAGATATAGAATTATATCAAAACCTTACTAATACTTAACCTAATCTAGATACCCTGAATTATCTATATCTATATAACAACTTTTCATACAAAAACAAGTGAAACAATATACCTTCTACAATCACCTTCTTTATTGACAAAATACTTGAAATCCTTTAAACCCTCTTTTCATTATCAAATCAACTAAAGTTGAATCACTTTTACACAACACTCACAATGAATCTCTAGGAGAACACTTGGAATGTGATATAACTTTTAACAAATTAGTATACAAGTATTATTAGCCAAAAATATATGATACAATAAAAGAATAAGTAAAAATATATGATATATATCAATGACAAAAAACACCTTGATGACAAGAGTCTTTACATCTAATTTCAGTTGAACAACCCTTTGATCGAATTGGGATTGATTATGTAAGACCACTACTACAAATAAAGCAAAGTAACAGATATGTCATTGTTGTCACTAAAATATCTCATTAAATAGGCTGAAGCTGCTGCTGTATCTGACTATACTGCACAAACTAAAGCACAATTTATTTTTCAAGAAATTGTGTATAGAAATAGAACCAAAATGAAATAAATATTAACTGATAGAGTTACGTTATTTCAAAATGAGTTAATAGCTATATTATTACATATTATTGAAATAAAATATCAACTTTTTTCACCATATTACTCTCAAATAAATGGATTAACTAAATGTTTTAATCAGACCTTATATACTATTTTGGCTAAGTATGCTGAACAACATCAAGGAGAATGGGATGTTTATCTCTCATCAGCCTTATTCGCATATTGCATCATACAATAAGAAACAACTAATTATAAACCTTTTGAGTTACTATACAGATGATATGCTTTACTACCTATAGATCTTCAGATATCATAACCTACTACAACATAAAAATTGCTACAAATAATAGAACAATATTATAGACTTTTAACAATACAATTGCAACAACTTCAACATGATGTATAACAGAATATTTTGCAATAATAACAAAAGCAAAAAGAACATTATGACTAACACATAAAGGCATAGATTATTAAATTAAATACAAAGTACTTCTATTTAATGTTTTATAATCATACGTATATAGAGATAAATTTAAGGATAAGTTTGAAGGACTATTTTATATTTATAGTATTATACGACCTAATACATATAAATTGCGAACATTGGATGGATAAATTAAGAAAATCTAACGCATGCTGATCAACTTAAACCTTATCTTGAGAGGACTAATTGAGAATCTCAGATTATCATCATGAATTAGCAGACCTAATATTATAAATATAAAGTTAAAACGAACTGTAATCTATAGGAAAATGACAAGTACCACTATTAACAATCTCATCCTGCAAGAATTATAAAGAACTCTAATTCAAGATTTATCTCTCAAACCACTAAAATCCTATACTGAAGATATGCTTTATACTGAGAAAGTTAAATGCACTTAACAAGTCCTCTTGAGATTCTGACGTATAAAAAACTATATTTGAATATTAATAAACGCATTCTTTTTAGACAAATTACTAAATGATGATGATATAACATAAAGAACTCTTCAAAGTTAAACAATTACAGCACATTACTATCAATGTTCAATTTGTGTTTATTTTCTTTTTAAAAATTTAGGAAGCAAACAAATTCTGAATACTTATTGTTAACGTTACTCTTTTTGTCGAATAAGTTATTTATGATTTGAAGTCAGAAAGACAATAGCTATGACTTAAATCTAATTAACTTGACACACTGTTTATTAGAGAGTTTATTTAGTTAACAAGAATAAAATTATAAGTTTTATATTTACAAAATGTTAAGAGTATTTATTATTGTTATTAAATGTATATTGAATACAATGTGGGAACTGTCTTTTTTTCAAGGTATTTTCATGCCCTTTATATAGGAAAATTATAATTAAAGAAAATCTATGGTATTTATGATACTATTGACAATAATAA
>CAJVPQ010000631.1:0-25047 GCA_910591825.1 Funneliformis caledonium
ATAATTTATAAATAAAAAGTTACATTAATTTAAAGTTTTGTATTTAGCGGTTGCATTACTTTTGTGAGCCACTGTATATATTAGATAACCGATATGAAAGAATCCTGAATTTATGGAACTTTATTTAATTCATTTAATTATTTTCTATCATTCTGGAAAGAGTCTGAGTCATGATGATCATGAGTTTCTCTTTACAACTTTTTAGCACACACATCAAAAAATAAAAATAAATAAATAAACGCTATATATTGTATGTTATACACAACGTTTTTAACTATTAAGATAATGAAAAACGACAATAAAAGAAATTCTGTAGTAGCTGTAATTCTTAAAATAAAGGTAAGTTTCACGCCCATGTTTACATAATGCATTAATTATTTAAGGATATTCTATACATTCTTTGATTCATTAATAATGGGTGAAATTTTTTTTTTTTTGTAATTCTGCTCTGCTAATTATCGTTTAATTGATCGTCATTCGCCAAAATATGAGAAGTTTGCTAGTGTCTCACATCACTAATTAATAAAAGTGATAATTGTGAAATTTGATCGACATGTCAATATACGATTGTCAAAGACTTCGCACGCTTGCAAAACTTGATTTCGTAATGTTAAAACCTGTCGGGAATTGGTTTGGAATTGGTTTTTTTTGGAAGGAATTTATTTTTTTGGAATGGTAAGTGGTATTGTAAAATTATTTTAATTTAAATATTAGAAAGGTTATTTGGTAAAATGGCAAAAATAACTCTTATTACGTTAGAAATAAAAACGAAAATAATATGTTTCCTAAATATTTTTTAGATAGCATTGAAAGGTTCTAAAAAAAAATCTTCTTATTATTGTAATTTTAATTCTTATTTATTTTATTACAGGTTTTATAGGACGTTTTGTGTTATTTTATTTACTACTATGATGAGATTATGTACCATATCTTTAAAGGGTTATAGCTATAGATAAACATGCAGAGTTTAGACAATTTTAGTATTATTAGAAAGGGTCTTGTTTGTCCTCTTAGAGCATTAAAAATTATTTAAATTGGATCATAGAAAGCTTGGATAATAATTTTTGAGCATATTATAAAATTTATTTATAGTTTTCGTGATTTCTCATTCTTCTGTAATTCATTTTGAACATTTTTACTTTATAAAAACAAATATAATGGTTGTTTTCAAGTGGTTTATAAAATAATTCTATTTATTATGAAATTTGTGTGGTTAAAATTATAAAAATTTTTCTTTTTGAATTCTTTTAACGAAAATTTTTTAAGTTCGTATTTATTGATCACCACGCACGTGAAATTTGAGCCAATAAACAGACTTTAGCTATGGTGATAAATGTGACAATGATCGACTGCGGCCCATATGGAAAGTTTTAATTTTTAGTTTTGGATGATGTTATTAGATTAAAATGTAATAAGGTTTTAATTTTGTCAAAAAAAATTTCAAAACTAGCAAGCTTCCCATATCACCCAATTGTTGGCGTACCTAAAACAATTTAATTTATAATAAACTTAATCGTTTCCGCAGTAATATATCTAATGGATTTGGTAAAACGATTATTATTATTTGCTTTTTATTTTTCCATAAACTAGTAACTGGAGAATTAAATTAACAAAATAAATATGACTAAAAAAATTTGATGCGTAGTGAGTATATATGAATGAAATGAAAAGATCTTAATGAATAGCCAAAAAAAATTTTTTTTTAGCAAATGTTTACGAGTATGAGTTACATAATGTGGAAAGTTCATAGCTCGTCCTTCTTTCGATACTGAAGGAGCAGTACTATGTTTGTTCAGCTGTAAATCTGATCAAAGCCAAAAATTATATAAGAAATGTTCTTCTATAAAAGGCGCAATTATAACGACAATGGCCTTTCCATTTTTGTAGTGCCCTACTGAGTCTTGCGATGCGGCTACGCGAATTTATGACTTCGCTAATTATTTGAAATAATTAAAAAAATGTGTTGACAATTAATCTTTTACCTAAACATGAAGACTATTTATTTTAGGAAACAAATAAAAAACTTAATAATATTATTATTTAAATTTCATGAAAAATACAGTATATTCAGGGGATACAATAAAAAAAAATGACAACGAATCCACAAAAAAATTAATCACCACCTCAATGTATAATTTTATGAATTATCTGTTGTTAGGAAATGGAGTAGTATCCCTTGATTAATAAAAATTTATATTAATTACACTAAGATATTGAATGTAATTTATATTTCATGGATTGAACTAGAGGTTGGAACCGGCCGAAAATTCTTTAACCGGTTAAAATTAACTTTGGCCAGTACTATAAATTTGGCCAGAGTTAGACAATATTTTGCAATCATAAAATTCTTAATTCTGGCCGGGAATTGAATTTCGGCCGGATTTAAATTCATCTATTTTAACCGGTTAAAAAAATTTTTAACTGGTTAACAAGTTTATCGTTTTAACCGGTTAATTAACCGGTTAAAAATTAACCGTTTTCAATCTCTAGATTGAACCAATAAGGGCCTTCGAACTCTGATGTTTAAACCATTTGATTTGCCTTTAATAATTTGCTCTCCATTTCGTTCTGGTGATATATTTGAGTCTAGAAATTATCTAAATAGAAAGATGCATTAATATATTACTTCAATTTTCATTCAGATTTTCTTTTTTTTATCAATGGTTCCTTATCCTTTAACATCCGTAGTCAGAAATTAAGATGCGATTAGATTAAGTTTCGCATGAATGACACTAATTATAAAATATTTATGCGAGAACATTTATTGTTTCGATGCATTCTCTTCTTTTACCAGTGATTGTTATCATTAAATAATTTCCTTTGTTGTAATGGAATGAATGGAATGATTGAATTTAATCATTTTAGATAATCTAAAGGTATGATAGGCTACATAAATATTTATTCCTGTATAACTTTTACTGAATTGTAATACGTTATACTTCCTCAATTTGGAATTTAGATTTACTTTATGAAATGGTTCCTTTTGACATTTCAAAATTCGGTTTATTAATATTTAATCTAGAGTTATAAAGTTTTCTCTTCTAGTTGACCAATTCTTATTATATAATTTATTTTTTTTCTTTTGACAAAAAAAATTTATAAAATTATTTTACATATTAAACAAAATTATTTTTTGCCAAAAAAAAAAAAATAATGCATAATGGGCTTGGTAATACCAAAATCGATAACAAATGATTTTTTTTTTTGCTTTCACAAATAACGAAAAAATAAATAAGTACGCTACGTCATTATTTATTTAAGTGTCGCACCATTCATTGATCTGCAAAACTGATGCGATTATCTGTAGAAAAATGATTGAATGTTATCTTACTGAACGTTGTTAGTCGCAAAGCGTATTGCGCCTAGGATGACCTCACACTGCGGCGATTGTCACGGAAGTAACATATGCCTTTCAAATTGACTTTTTTTGACTTTATTTTTATATTTTGTTGTTACAAACAATAAGAGAAAAAGTCAAAAAAGGTCAATTTTAAAAGGCTCCATATTAATCATGTAATGTGACACATGTGACGCATGTAACGTTTGAATTATTTTATCGGATAATTTACTTTTCATAACTTATATTATATTATTTAGTTTTCGTTACATGTAATAGTTAGAAATTTTATATAAATAGACCTGTAAGTTGACCTTGAGTCGACAGAATTCGATCAGATAGTTTTCTGAATAATTCTTAGGATTAGACTTATAACTCTACAAATTCATAAAGTTACTATTTTGAAATTTCCACTTCTTCTTGTCTTCATCATAGGATTGATTGTGATAATTAACTACACAAGTGAACCGTGATAATAAATTGTTTTGTTTGTTGATCGTTTATTTCTCCTAGGAAAGGCCTTAGAGATAATTGAGTTATTAAGTTATTTAGCTTGTTAGCTTGTTTCTTTCGGTACAATTCCTGGTATATAAAAGTTCGATAATTTGATACTCCGCATCTTATTTCTGAAACATATGGCGTCTACGTACAGTGTTGACGAAACTGATAGTAATAGTAGTAGTATTACAATTAATATAGGAAAAGATAGTATAGTAAAAGATAGCATAGAAATAGATCAACCAAATTCGCCCATTGAATCGTTCGTAGTTTCACCGGATTTGAATCATGTCGGTACTAGCCATGCTGATGGTTACTTAGCTATATGGAAGGTTGATGATAACATCGTCGAAATAATTGATTTTGGTAAAGCATTAGACAAAGAAAAAGAAAGAGCACGGAAAGCGAAGGCAGCAGCCGAGCATAACCGAAAGAAATACGCTGACGCAAAAGATACAATAGACGAAAAACTAAAGAAAGAAGAATTAAATAAGTCCGTCTCGTTAATTGGATTATCAAACAATAAATTAATGATCTGTGATGTTGAGAATCCATTTATACAAAATATGGAAACTTTTAAAGAGATATCGATAAGACCTCATCCAACTAAAGAAAGTTTTTTACGATTTCTTCCAAATGGAGATCTTTTATTGCTACTATTTCCGTATATTTATATATATTCAGAAGCATCCTTAAGAAATTCAACAAATTCACCGTGTTCATATATATCAAGACATTATCTTTGGGGAGTAGAAGAGATCAAGATTGATCATAAAGTTCAAATGTATAAAAGAATGTATTTCACTCTCGAAGATCAAAATGTCTTGCTTCAATTAAATTTTGAAACGATGAGCATAGAAAATTATTATAACATTTTAGCAATTACTGAAAACATTGTTATTGGTTCCAGGGATTGTGAATGGAAAATAGCGGTGAATAGCGAAGAAAGTTTAATCGCAATACATTTAAGATCGGGAGAAGGAATATCTTGGATACATGTATTTTCAACGAAGAACGGCCTTCGGATTTCATCAAGTGAGCAAATTATTAGCTGTTTGGTTTGACCTATTTTTTTAATAATAACTTAACTGACCTATCATTATGTAGAGGAAGGCAATTTTAACATTTCAGAAATGCAATTTATTACCACCAACGATACTGAAATTTTGGTATTATTTGAACTTTGTGTAAAAGTCACTTACACGATGATGAATCCTTATGACCTTTCATACGAGTTTAAGCGTGTATTTGAATTTCAAATACCTGATGAGATTGCAAGTTACAAGATTGTCAAAGCTTCTTCATCGCAATGTAAATTTATGTTGCTTACTATTGAAAATCAAATCAAAATGGTCGACTTTAAGTGCATTTTTGGGGAAATATATGATAAGGACCCATATCAAGTTATTGATTCGAGCTTCAAAGACATCAAAAAACCTTGCGACAATTTGAGAAAAGGGAAAAAATTAACATGGCAAACAGAATTGAAAGGTTTAAAAGTTTTAAAAGATGGTTATATGGATCATATCGACTTTGATCGAGATTTTAATTTGCAAAAACATAAAATTTTAAGTAATGAAGATATAGTACTTTATTCTGATAATAAGATTTATATTTTTGGTTTTAACGAAAAAACAAATACCATTATACCTAGATATTATCATAATAATTTTGAAGTATTTTGTGAGAGTGAAAATCTTCCATTACCAAGCATAACGCATTTAAATGAATTACCATTCCAGAAATTCCAGAATAAATCGGATTTGGTTTGTGAAATTCTTAGTTCTAGAAAGAATCTCATAGAAATGAGTGATGACATTATTGACCATGCTGTGAATCAGAAGGGAATCGAAACGTTGGAGATTTGCCTTAACAAATTATATGAAACGATTTCTGCCGATATTATTACGAATTTTAGATTTTGTAGTCTTATCACAAAATATTTGAATAAATTGAATATAGTTCCTTATTATTACTCAAAATTCCTTTTTATTACGTGTTTTATTCCGAATCCATATGTGAATAAATCTTATTTATCTGATAGAAATAAGTTGGTTGGTTATACTGAACAAGCTTATACAATTAAAATATATAAATATATATATTTTCAGAAATTTTGGAATTTTCTTCACCAGTTTTACATTCATTATAATTCGAATATTCAGAAAAAGAAAAAAGCAAGGGTTATTAGTTTTATTATTCCTTATCAGGGATTTGCAACTTATCCTACCGAATATAACTTTTGGATGGAAATCTTAAGGCCAAGTGATAACCCATTCGTCACTTTGGATGACAAAGCATTTTATGATAGTTGGAATGCTGAGGCATTACTTAATTTCAAATGGAATTCATTTGGAAAATTTTATTATTTTCTTTCTTGGGTATTATTTACTATTTTCTTGCTCTCTTTCGGAATTGGATCAACCTTGTCTCCACCTTATATGTCAGATGATACAAGAAATGTTTTTTTAAGAATCAGCATTATTTTTGGTGTATTTCATGTTTTTCATGAAGTTAGACAGATTATTTGGAATTGGTACAGATATTTTACAGATTTATGGAATTGGTTTGGTATGTAAAAGATTTTTTTACGATATAATTTAAATAAAAATTAATTATTATTTATTCATTATTAGACCTTTTCGCATATATTGTCCCAGTGTTTACCGCCATCATGTGGTTAAATCATGAAAAACCTTCATTGCGACTGATTTCTATATCAAATCTATTTTTACACTTTAAATTTATAATATTTTTGCGAGCAATTGATTATTTTGGCTCTAATTTTACCATTATTATTGGTGTAGCTAAAAGGATATTCTCTTTCTTACTGATCTTATTGCTTATTATCATTGGCTTTGCACATGCGTTTTTCATTATTTTGACTCCAAAAGAGGATTACAATTTGATTGTACCTTCCAATAATGACGATCCAAATAATCCTTGGAATCTTGTTACGAAATATCAGTCAGTTTCAAATGGCAAAATTCTTTCAGAGACAGCTTTTAGTCAACAACCTGATTCTAAATCAAATCAATTTACCACTTATAAAACCTCACTCTTGGCCATGTATTTGTTTTTAACTGGAGATTCATCAGCAATTAGCTCATGGACATACCAGGAAAATCCATTCTTGACAGTGCTGTTAATTATGTTTTCATTCTTGGTTGTAGTTTATCTAATGAATTTATTCATTGGATTGCTTAATTTAGAAATTGAAGGAAATCGAACACATTTCCTGTTTGTACTACAAAAAGCAAAAGTTTTGGCTGAAATTGAACTTTTTTATCTGTTTCCAAATCAACGGAGGTGGAATCATTGGTTTCCGGATACGATGTAAGTTATCTATAATTGAAATCATATCTTATATATTAAAAATTTATATAACCTTACCTTTACATTTTTTATTTAAATAGCTTCTATGAGATACCAATTGAAGATGTTCAACAAAGACTTACAGATATAAGTCATAACCCAGCATTGAGTAAAGCAATATATATTTCTGATAAATTGAGAGAGTTGGCTGACTTGAAGGATCAAAGTCAAATGACAAAAGCTGATTGTGAATATTTAATAAACAAGATGAAAGCTGACTATGAATCTTTATTAAAAAAGACGAAAACTGATAATGAAGGTTCAATGAATAGATTTATGACCAAAGATGATTGGAATAATTCTAAACAAGAATTTCTGTATGAAATTAAAAACCTTTTAATTGATAAAAGTGTTGATGAAGAAAGTAGAAAAGATAATCAAAACACTTTAATATGAATTCTTGTTTATAAATGATTAAAAAAAATTATTTTGAATTAATAAAATATTTTGTATAACAAGTCTTAGAAATTTTATGTGAATAATGAGAATACCAATATATCGTATTAGCTATACACATGTAATTTTGGCTGGAAAGTGCATAATTTTTTATTTCTGTATTTTTACACATATTTATCAATTTTTCTTTATCTATAATAGCTCCCTGATAGTATTTTATAAAAAATAAATGTTTAGTTGACAATATTCTAAATGCAATTATTTGTTAAAGTATATTTATAAATAATATTAAAATATTGCCATGATAATAAATCAATAGATAAAAGATGAAAGGTGATAGGAATACAAAATATAATTGTTATAGTTTTTAAAGATTTAACCCAAATTATTTCGCGGAAATTTTCAAGACTTATAAGATTGCCTCCAATGAATTTACACAACACAATTTTAATAAGAATCTTTAAGATTGACAATACCTACAAATTAAATGATTTTAGTAATATAAGTTTTCAGAGAGAATATAAATAATTAAATTGTTTTACAATTTTGATTTGCTCCTTTTATTATCCTAGCAAAAAAAAAGTTAATTAAAAAATAAAAAAAATAAAAAGGTTTGTTTAAACAAAAAAAAAAAACTCTTTTAATAGATCAACATCAATGTATAAATTTAACCTTGTAAATTTTTTCGTTTGATTAGTACTAAAAAATAATGAGTTGTTGAGAGATGTGCAAGAACTTGCATAAAAGGAAGTGTTAATGTAATTCTTTAATTTAAAATGAATAAATTTTATATTCCATTAATTTTTTTTGTTGTCGAAATTTGAAAAGAATCTAACTGTAACTGGTGGTGATTGTCACCGTATCACGTGATACTATCAGAATTTAAATTTAGCGTTAAAAAATTAAGAATATATTGTTTCAAATGAATTAAAACGAATAGAGACCGATAAAAATAATGTTTAGAAGCATGACGTATTAAAACTTGGATTGCAATACATTCAGTGAAATTTTTTAAAAGATTCCGGCGACCGAAGGGAGCCCGGCTAATTAAAGAATATTTGCATTATACCAAGTTAACAGAAAAAACCACAATTCTGCTTTGCATACACATACTCCTGATGATGACTTGCAATTGGAGAGATTTATATGCCAAGGACATCCAATTTTCCTAGAGGGATTAGATATTGATTCACTAGAATGACTATATTCAAATGTTCTATAGCGGACAATCCCATTGTCAACTTCAGTACGTTTATAGCGTAAAAATCCAGTTGATTTTTTCATATCGGTTTAGTTGTACTTCAGCTTCTTCCAATGATGAAAAGAATCACTGACAATAATATGAATGGTAGATTCAGTTATTTCTTCCATAGATTCGATTTGACTTTCTCATTATAATCTGTATCATTTTGAAGGTAGTACTGTTCATTTCAATAGAAATAAATTATTCAAAGCCCAATTACGAAGAAAACAAACATTAAAATCAAAGACTTACCTTCCGTAATTATATCATAACAAAACAAAAGGTAAAGAGGGAAAAAAGAAACGATGAAAAGAAATTAGTTTTTCGCATTACGTAATTTTCATATATATTATTTGCCATGTGATACCGGTGATCATAACCGCATGGTGATTACAAGTAATTTTCATTTGGAAAATTATACATACTTTTTACGGAGCGTTAATTTTTCGGAAAGACGAATGTAATTCTTATAGCATAATAATTTACTAAATTTATTACTTAAAAACTTAGAACTAGATCAAATTATTAAATAAATTACTGATAATTCACCTTTTAAAATTCGAAAAACTTCATATTCTTCTATGAAAAATTTTCTTTTGTATTTCTTATTGCATTATTATATCTAAATTTCATAAAATAATTATTATTAAAAAAACATTAAGGTCAAAATTAAATGTAGGACCAGAATTAAAATTATTATACACTGAAAAATTTCCATCAAGTGCACGACTTAAAATTGGATCTTTAATATTCTCCTTATCCTTAAAAGAATATATAAAAATATCTTTGGTTTCATTAAAATTACCAACAAAAAAAGAAGATTCCATGTATAAGGATTATATTCTCCAAGTGTTTCTTTTATTTTAATTAATGTAACTTGTCGAAGTATCACATAAACTAACTTTTTCAGGAGTAAATCCTCGTAATAATAATTTAAATTCAAAATTACTTTTAATTTCAACTATACGAATTAATAATTTATGTGTAAATAAGACCTTCAATATTTCTATTTCTAGGTAGAATATCATTACTCTGTTTACTATATTAAGATTCAAGTAAGAATTTAACAAATCTTCATAAAGTTGATTATTCAAAAGCTTTTTATATGAACTTTTTTATTGAAATCTTCGGAAGATAGAGTAAAAAATCTATCAAGGATAAACAATGTTGTAAAATATCTACCATTATTTTGAAATTATCCGACGAAGTTATAGGTTCCGGATTAAATGTAGGGTCTTTTTAAAGATCCAATCTTAATGCATTTTCCCAAATCTCAACTTCTTTCATATGTAGCTCGTTTCTTTTAATTAGTGAATTAAAGCTTTTTCAGAAAGTGAAGTAAAATCAAGCGACTTAAATATTTCCAAGTTCCAATGAAATAATTCCACCATAAATATATAAGATTATTGTAATTTAGGATAAAAAAAAATAATAACATGTTTAACATGCTTAACTTACCTTAAAATAATTTGAAAGGTTTCTGGCAAATATATGGCAACTTTATATGAGTTAGAGCGACGTTATTAACCTTTTATTGGAAACAAATGTTCGTCGTAAAAATGGAGAAATTTAACCCTAAATAATCATTTGCACATGGAAAATTTTATATTTGGATCCTCCCCAACTTCGATTCAACATTGAGATATAATTTTGACATAAAATAGGAAAAATTTGCGCAGACATTTTTGTTAATGATAGAGTATTGTGGGGAAAAAAATTTGACAAATCTGTTCAAATTTTAGCTAATATCACTCTAATATTGGGGTGACCCCCTTTTTATTTCCGATCTACAATGAAAAATATTTTTTATTTTGCAATTAATTTACCTAATAATTGAAATATTTTAAATATTTGAAAGAAAAGGCATGTCTTTATGGGTTAACCATCTTTGTTTCTGTTAAATTTATATGGAGAAAAATCAAAAATTTTAATTTTTTTATTAAATTATAAACAGTTATTAATAACCTTTCGATTACTAGTGTTAGAGTATTAATGATAATAATTAAGTTGCTTCGGCGACGCTTAATTTTGTACTTACGTTTTTCAGATTAGATAAAATTCAAGAAACTTTCGTTATTTTTATTTTCAGCTGTATTTTGTCTTAGTAATGCGAATGTTGATTAAATTTTGTTGAAATCAAACAAGTTGATTAATTGTTATTTCAAATTAAATATGCGAAGTAGGATATTCCGTGATATACTATAGAATTGCTCTTATTGTGTGAAATTAGGCTCAGTCGCGACATGTTTAAATGTGAAGACGAGAACTTGCACCGCCTACAAAAATTTTGTTTTCGTAAGTAAAATAAATTTTTGATTGGTTAGAAAAAGATAATATAAATGAAATATGGTTTTTTTTTTTTAAAAATAAATTCATAATTCTGTCCTGAATTAAAGATTTAATTATAAACTTCATTAACTTTCATTTATAATATCATTGACATTTCGTGAGTTAACCATCAATTAAAATTTTTGAAAATAAAAGGACGATGGTTATTGATTAGAGAAGTGACCCGTGCCGGCCGCAAATCTTTGCCAGATGGATAACGGTAAATTTCATTTTTAGAAAGTTAATAAAGCGACGATCATCCGCGCCGTGAAAGACAAGATTATTACCTTGATAAATAGATAATAATCTATCTTTCTGAAATGACTTATGCTATCTAGATATGCCACTTTGGCTTATTGTTGATTATTTAATAATAAATTAATTAATTATTTTAGATATTTTAGATTTAACTACAATACTTTCAGTTCAAATATATAATCATGGTTTGATAGAAACAATCTTATGTTTATTTGAATTGGTATAAAAAGTGCATCAATCTCGTTCAACATTCAATTTTGGTTAGTTCATATGCTAGATGATTTTTGAGTTTTCAATATAAGTTTTCTTTTGCTTATGCATTTGGCTGATTAGAAAAATTGAGGCAATTAATTTTTAAGCTCTACTAGTATATTTATCTAATTGCTTAAATATAATTTAAATCATTTATTTATATAAAATCTTTAATGTTAAAGAAAATATATGCAAAGAAATATAACCTTAAAAAGTTATTTGTCAGGACTAAGTTATATGTACTAGTAAAATTAATTTTAATAAAATTCGTTGCCTCTGTAGCAAAATTTTTTTAAAAAAAAACTTGTCACTAGCAAAAATAAATAAATTCTTTAAAAAAATTAATTTTAAAAAAAAATTCCATGCCTTAAAAGATTCACAAACATTTAAAAAATAAAAATACTTATCCCATTGGTATTATGTATACACTGGTAGAATTTTTCGTTACTTACTACACGGGTTTATAATAAGTATATAAATACTGAATATTAATAAATTTATATTAAAGAAATGCATATTTATTATCTTAATTTTATACAATTAGTAAATAATACAAATTAGTAATGAATATTAAAATGTACATCCATTACTGAATTAGAATAGATATTTTTGAAAATTCTGATTGTAATTTTCTTTTTTTGTATGTTGAATTGGAAACAACTTTTAATGCTTGTTTTTTTTTGCTATTTTTTTTAAAAAAAAATAGTTGAAATTAAAATGTAAGAATAATCTAAAGAATGAATTACAAATGACTTACTTTTATTATTTATATGAATTTCATTTTTTGAATCAGAATTTTCATTGGAACATTTTTCAGAATCTATCAAACTTTCATTTATACTTAAATCTTTATTATTATTTAATTCCTCGTCTTATTTATTATCAATAATTTCTTATTCTTCATTTGTTTCTAAAATTAAAACATTGTATTAATTGTTTAAAAAATTTAAAACATTTAACTTACCATTATCTAAAAAATTTGAATTATTGTCATTATCATTTAAATTAGCCCATGAATTTCCAGGAAAGTATTCAAATTCTTCAACTTTAATATCTTCAAAATCTAAAGGTATTAAACTAACAGTATTTTGAAATTTTTTGTTTTAGCTGAACTTTTATAAGTTCTTACTTCTTCTCGTGATCTATATTTCATCTTCTGGAATATCTTCATCTTTTAGCATTTGAATTGCTATTCTACGATAACTATGGTTAACAATTTTTTGATCATCAGTTAAATCAATGCCTATTAAAGTAGCAATTTGATATAACATCTTTTCTAATTTATTTTGTCCTATTCGGATATTTTATACCAGATTCCTTTATTAAAATCTAAATAATTAAAAATTTTTTAATAAATTTTATTAAATAAATTATAAACAATATTTATTTATTTACCTTTTTTAATTGTGTCATTTTTAAAAAGAATGATAGACATGCATCTAAAAGTCTCATTGATTTATATTTTAGAATATCATATATAAGCTAAAAAATATTTTCTTCAAAATCTGGTGGTATAGGAATTTTTCGTGATGTTGATTTTCTATATTTATTTCTATTTCTTATACCTCTTTGGTTATTTTTTTCAATAAACATTTCTAAGTTTAATCCACCATCTTTATCAGCTTGTGCAGTTTCTCCAAATCCTTAAATTTAAAATTGTTTCATTTTACCATTTAATGTTTTAATTGTTAAAGAAAAGGCATACTGATCCCAGATTTTACATAGTTTAATTATTGACTCTTCTTTTAAATATCTTGCAATTGATACTTAACAATTATATACAGATTCTGTTTTGTAGTTTTAACTATCTAATTTCTTAGATCATGTAATAAACTTGCATAAAAATTTTTCAAGTTCTTTGCAAGTATCATATTCATTAATATTTTTTATTAAATTAGCCTCTTTATTAAATTTATCAACTATATGAAGCAGTTTTGAGATACATTTGTCTGTATTTTTTACTCTTAAAAGTTATTAAAACTGTAATATTTCCTTATTTGTAAAAATAGAATCTATTATGATAGAAAATTTTTTAATTTTATAAAAGAGAAAAAAAGGATTATAAGTGAGAGAAAAAAAATATTCAATTTATTAAAATTCTACTAGTATATACATTGTTACGTTGATTTTTGTAACTTCAAATAAAATCTCAAAAGGGTAAATAAAACAAAACAATTACTCAAGAAATTACGGGTGAGGATTCACAATAACGTCAAAGAATTATTCTCAATAATAAATACGCGAGATAAACACAAAATAAACATAAAGATAACTCAAAGATATTTCAGAAATTACGCTTCAGAGACTCCAAGTCAATACAGTGAATCAATACAATATCATATAATAAGTTTTCTAACTATAATTAAAGGGTTGTACGAATGCAAAGGGCAACAGATAATTTATAACAGTTTCAATGGGTTTGCGAAGAATAAGTTTTATACTTGGTTAATTATACTCCTTTATTAATATAATAAATAAGTTCAGTATCTAAAAGATTAAGATCTCGTCAGTTACATTTGCCAGAAAGGTCATGAAACTTAATAAAAATACAAAGATATTTATACATATTAAATAATTAAATAAACTAAACTAAAAATATTCAAAGGAAATAAAGTTGCTATGTCAATAAATTGCCAGATCTGCAGGCAATTAAATGGACATCTATGATCTATGTGATTATCAAAGGCAATAAAATCAAAATAATCTTCGTAAAAGATCTACATGGCAATAAAATTGACTTCCTATTTTACTAATTAAATCTATCTAAAATTTTACCCGTCACAACGTTATACACAATGAGATAAGCCTGTTATTTCATATTTCATTACAGATTACTTAAGTTATTCAGAGTTAATATAAAAATCACATGTGTTTATGCACATATAACTTTTATATATAACCTGTAAATAACTTAGTTATCCTTCATTACATATGGAATAATAAGTATTTATCTGCTAAAGTATTTTAATCAATAAAGTAAATTTTATTATAGCCAATATTTTGATAATCTAATGGATATTTTCACATTAAATCATTTTATATATATATATATATATTTTTAAAAAACACTTATTTATATTTTTCGTTAGTTAGTTCTTGACCAAAATATTGCTATTATTTTACTTTCAGTTTAGATTTCTTAAGTTGTAGGCTCCATTTTTATTTTACTTTCAGTAGAAACTTATCTATTTTAAATAAAAAAGAAATTTTACAAATAAGGTAAATTTAATTGTGTTTGTACTTTATCGATACTTTAGTAATAAAATATAAATCTCACAAAATACAAATATTGAATAAAACTAAAATAAGAATGTTTTTAATTAAATATACAAATGTAAAAGAATATTATATTTAAAAAGATATAAATAAATGTAAAGAATTATCATAAAAAAAATAAAGAAAAAATACATATTGCATATTAAATATAATGAATTAATAATTTTTTACTTAAAAAATAAACAAATGATTCTTTATAAAATACATTGTATTATAGCAATTTAATAAGATATATTATATTAGTAAAAATTATTTTTAAAACAATCTATTGATAGTAGCTGTAATACTAAAAAATTTGTTTCTTTAAAGAAATTTATTTAAATAAAATATCAGAAATAATAACATTTTGATTATTTTTCAAAATTTTTCTAGAGGGTAAATTTATTTTAAAGGTTTATTTAAGAGAAGTTTTAGATGATTTTTTATAAATTTATTTAATAAAAATTTCAGATAAGTTATTTTTAAAATTTATTTTTAAAGAGTGATTTTTTGATTTAAAAATATAAAAAAGGTTAAAGATGATTATTTTATATATTTTAAAAATAAAATTTATTTTAAGAATGTTTTATATTTTATTGATTTAAGATTAATGTAGTTATTAAATATTTTTAACTTATATAATTTATAATATTTAAGTAATATCTATATAATAGTTAAATTTCATCATGATCTACATAGTTCAAGTTTATAAAAGATATACTTTCCTATCAAAATCACTGGTAAGTCATTTTTAAAAAACTTAAATTGCATTATCTTCTTATTCAATAATTATAAGATTAAATACAGCTTTTTTAGATTTCTTAGATGCTAAAAACATAAAAATACTGCCATCAGATGCATCTCATTATGATGATTTTATAAGCTATAATGCATCATTTTACATCAATAGATGATGAGATACTCTTTTATAAATGTTTAAATTGCTTAAGATCAGCAAATAAAATTTTATTACATTTATTTTTTAAAATGAAATTTATTATCATAGATCTAACCAAATTTGATAAACATTTTTTAGGCTTAAAAGAAAAATAAAACAATTTTATAATTTTATTATTTAATTTTTTAAAGAATAAAAAAACATAAGAAATTAACTGTTTTTAAATGTAAAATGATTTTTAAACTTTTATAAAAGTATTTATAGAGTTAGTAATATTTCTAAAATCTTAAATATACTTAAAAGTACTTATCAAAATTTTATTGAAAAATTTTGTAAAGAAGATTTACAAAAGTTTCTTCTTATTTAGCAAGACTACACTTTTATCTAAATATAAAGAACAAACTTATATATTAAATTAAAAATCAAAAAAATTTCTTTTGAAGAATTACTAAAATTTTAATCAACTTGATCTTATTTAAATTAGTACTAATTCTTCTAGATATGTATTATAAAAGTATAATTATTTTAGTCAAATTAGAAAAAGGAATCTTTTATTTTAAAAATAATAAAAAAAAAATGTTTAAAATAGTATAAAGAGTGTAAATTCTAAAATAAAGAATAGAATAATATAATTTAAAATAATGAATCACAATTTCTTTATTTAAAAATGATAGATAATAATAGTTTTGAGATAATTTTATAAATAATATGATGTAGATTACTTAGTTTTTATAGTAAAGTCAAGTAATAATAGGGTAACAATTATGCTTAGTCTTTTAGTAGTATTAAATAGAAAATTATAGGAAAAGTATATAAAAATTTATTAGAAACTTATTTATTACCTTTTATAAAAAGCTTAAATAAAAAAATTACTTTTACTTTTAAGATTATAATGCTTTTATACATAGAATAATTTAATATTTAAATAAAAGAGAATAATTTAGTATCTTTTATTCTATAGCTTACTCAAATTCTATATTATAATCTAATTAAACATTATGAGATTATTTTGAAAGAAAAATATATGAATATAGTTTTAAGCTAAAAAATAAAGGAGTACTTATATTAGTTTGATAAAAAAATAGTTTAAAATTGAAAAAGGTTATTTAGAAAAATTGATAAATAATATGTCAAATAGAGTTAAAACTATAATTAAAAATAAAGAAAATCTTATAATGTATTAATATTAGCTTCTAAAAGTTTATAATCTAAAGATCTTGACAATATAAATTTTTTTTTTTAAATTTTTGAGTAAATTCAGTTTATATTTTATTAATTTTATTAAAAAAAAAATGCTAATTTTTTATAATTATCAGTAACTTGTAGTAAGTAAGTGTACATTAGAATAAAATAAATTAGGATAACCAGAAATACAAATTTTTTCATATATAATATTTAAGAAAAATATAAAGTTTTCTTTATTATTTTATTTTTAAAATGGTTTATATAAAAATATGCAGTTGAAATGAGTTTTAAGTATTGACAAATATTAAGGATTGCAAATTTTGTGAAAAATTAGTTTATTATAAAATACTGAAATAATTTTATATAGCATTTCAGATAGATTCTTCAGCTTATCATAGAGATACAAGCAGAATTCTTTCTTTTAAACTTTAATTATTAAGTATATATATTTGTATAATATGTATTAAATTATAAAAAAACTTAATAAATTATTTATTTAAACAATAATCTTTTTTTTTTACAGATGCAATAATAGCAAATATCATTTATTTATAATTATATAAAGGATATATTGTAATTTTCAAGGTAAAAAAATTACCAAATTAGCTATTAATACCTGGTCAGATTTTGAAGATAAACAAATATTCAGCACTTTTTATAAAGAGTATTCTTCAAAAAGTAAATCTAACAAGTTGGAAAATCGTGGAATTTATTCCATATTAAAGTAAAAATATTTCTTTATTACTGGGTTAATAAATTATACAAAATTCTAATTTTTATTTTTTTTTTTGTTATGCTAAACAAGATTTTCTGTTAATAAAAATGAAGCAAATAGTACATCTGATTCAACAGGATCTATGCATACCAAAATACGCAGAAGATTTTAGCACTTCTGACTTGACAGAATTGGTAGATATGACAGAAGACAATATTATTATGTATACTGTTAGCACAAAAAACAGCAAAAGAGGACTAATCACAGCTAAATCACATATGATCATAAGAAAATATTAAAAATTGTTAAAGTAATTGTCAAAGATGAAAAGCAGTTTGCAAAAATAGTGAGCAGATATGCTTTATTTTAATTAGCACTTAATAGACAAAGAGAAAAAGGAAAATAAGGCTATGAGCAAAGGTTAGCAAGATCTTTGCTTGCTAATTTACCTAAATAACAGAAAGCTAGTTACAAAGACATGTTTAAAAAAATTGAAAAAAACAAAGAATTAAGGAATAATTCACAGAGTTCTAAAAATAAAAAAAGAAAGCAGGAAGAAAATGAAGAGAATGTTGTAGTAAATCAAGGAGAATCTTCAAAACCATCTTCTGGCATTATAAAAACTACAGATTTTGACAAGATGAGAATCGATAATCTCTTAAACTAAGCCTAAACTATTAAAAATAAATATTTTATCATTTTCTATAAGAATTACTTGCTAGTAATTTATTTCCATCGTTTACCATATATTTCTGATAAAAATAGTTTCTAAATATTATCCTTCCATGATTTTTTTATTTCATTAAAATCTTTATCGTCGTAAAAGCATTTTTTATCGATATACTTTATATTTTGTACGTTTTTTTTTTTACTATTTAGTATTATTCGTTCAAAGTCAATTTTTATATTATTATGTAATAAGAGGCGTTATTTAAAAATTTAAGAAATATGATTTAAGTATGATTTATGTTTAAGGAATAATAAATAAGACTTATTTTTTTATACTTAAGTAATTTTGCTTAATGTCACTATAAAAGTGGGAAGACAATTAAAAATTTGATGAGTTTACATTTCTTAAAAGTGAAGAAAAGTTAAATCATTATCATTTTTATAGTCATTATTAGCAGATTTATTTTTTGATCTAGCATATTTAAAGCAGTTAAAAGGACATTATACATAATTTATTTTGCATGATTATATTGTTCATAAGCGTTCTTTCATTTCTTTTAAACATGTAACTCATATTTTTAAAAAGAATTTCACTTTATTAAGTTCTCTTTTAAGGAAATTACGTAGATATATTTTAGACTTTCTAAATTTGTAACGACAGAGTTAAATTTTTTTTGACAAAGTAATCTTAGCATCAAAAGATGTGAACTACCATCAACGGGAAATTGTAGTTATTTTTATTTTCTCTTAAAAAGTACCAAAAAAATCATTTTTGCTTATTTTTTTTATTTAGATTTATTATTTATCTTTTGTGATTCGTAATACTAAATTAGTTACAGACAGGTACTAGTAATATAATTGTGTGTCACATAATTACAACTTTACTTAAATCAAATGTTAACAATCCATTAGCTCTAACTCCCTCATAAATAAGAATTTAAAGAGAGTAATCGACTGACATTAATCATTTAAGTAGCGTAGTATATCCAAAGAATAGAATCATAAAATTGAAAGAACTTTACTAAGAGAAATTTTGACAAGATCATTCATAAACTCCCCATTGTCTTTCTAAGCAAAGAACAGTTTCACTAAAAATTACAATAAATATGAAAAAACTAAAAAGCACTAACTGTGTTACCAATAAATCAATTGTTGTAGCAAACATAAGATTACATTATTTTTTGACCAAACAAGAAAGGTGAAACTAAAAAAAAATGAATGAGAGTGTTTATTTCTTTTATGTTGAAAAACAGGATTACTAATTAGCAAAGCAATCAGTTTTGATCAAAGTTTAGAACATCAACAATCAGAATACAAAGACTATATTTACTAAGAGCCAAAGAGAGGTGGGTCTATGTTAGTCCTGAAATAGTAAGAGAATTAGTTAAACAGAGTTAGAATCCTAATAAAGTTAATCGTTTTAACTTTTTTCCTTCCTTTTACAGGTAAAAAGTACTAAACATTAGAGAAAATATAGAATTAGTTCTGCATACCTTGAAAAGATGTTTCGCTACCTATAATGCCTTAAATGGAATACCCTCACCTACGTTACAAAGGGTACTTGGTCATAGTCAAATATCTACTACCACTTTGTATATTAAAGATAATGATCTAAATAATCTATTAAAGTTTAAACCAATTTAAAATCTTTTTTTATATTTGATTTTATTGTAATAATGATCATTTATGAAAAATGCAATATGAGACACATAAACAAAAAAAATTCACAATTCCTTAGAATACAGGACCAAAACAAAGAAAATGCCCATTTTTATTGTTTATATTTTTGAATGAATACATTCATGAGACCAATCATGAACTACACATTTTTAGTATACATGTTTAACTAATTAGAGAAGATGGATGAAATAATGATAATTCTGTGAATTTACCCTTTAGCTATATTATAGATTAGTAATTAACTAATATACCATATACTAGTATTTTAAAATTATCATTTAAAAAACCAAAATAGGCAGATTACTCTGAAACTTGTTAAAAATAATATTTTAATTATAAAATGCATATATTATAATCATCAAATCCAATATATGACATTTTGTGAGTACAATAGCTTCAATAAGAGTTGTATCTACTTAATGTATTTCTGCAAATTGTTATTAAGAGGATTTATTTTAAAAATTAATTTTATTTGTCTAAGAATCAATTTTCATTATCTTTTTCTAATATCATTATTTTAATTCTAATTCTATTTATTTTCTTTTATTCCATTCTAAAATTCATTTTTTTTCTATTTGTTATTTCTCTTTTTTCCAAATCATTATAATATTCCTATAGTCATTTTCTTCTTTTATATGTTTCCTTTTTTCTTTTCATAATTTCTTATTTCTTCAGTTATTTTATTTTTTTATAATTGTATATTACACCTTTCATCTGATTATTTTATCATCATTGTTAAATATTTATTATGAGCTATTTTTCTTATTAGTTTAATCTTTATTGTTATTATCATCAATTATATGTCATGTATTATTTTCATCATCAATTATATATTATATATTAAATTATAAAATATTAAATATTTATATCATTTTTCTTATTAATTAATATTATATTATTATAATTTCATTTTCTGTATATTATTTTATTATGTAATTAATTCAAATAACAAATTATACTATTTAATTATTAATTCCTTATTTACTATATAAGATTTAATGTTTTTACATAAATTCTAGTAGTTGACTAATTATTATCTAATTTTACTAAGATTTTTTTAAGTTTTAGTATCTGAATACTTAAAGACTATATAATAATTATTTTGGTATCTTAAGGTGTAAACCTTAATGCTTAATCTTAGAATCCTTAAGGTCATATCTAGATATAAGTTTTAACTAAAACCTGTTCATAATACTAGTTCAAGACCTACCATCTAGGTTGACACCTTCAAAAGCTAACTCTTATAGATCTTAAAACCTCAGAACTACTATTAAATTTGAATTAAAGGATCAGTTTCAGCTACAGATACTTATGTCACATTTTTTCTGCACTTACTAATATCAATCAGAATCATTATTACCTCTGCTTAGTATCAGGGTTTATTATACATAACTGAAAAGGCTTGAATATTATCATCCTTATAGAATTTCTAAAAGGTAGGTAGTTATCATACCTATATTATCAAATTTATTTAGGAATTAAACCTAGTCTTTACCTCTAATGATAATTCAATTGAATAAGACTGTGACAGTGCAATTCAGTTTATTATTATCATAGTTACATAAGATATTTAGACCTCAATGTGATATCCAATTAACTAATTACTGGTTAATTACTTTCTCACTTTATGTAAGAGCTAGAGATAAGAGACGAAACTCTTTAATAACAGTCAAAACTTAGACAAAACTATATTAAAATCATAATAAGGGATATGATAAAACCTTTTAATATAATGAAAGTTGAAACTGTCAAACCTATATTAAAACATAGAAAAAGGTATGATGAAATTATTTTGAGAAAGTTTCAGCAGGCATCTATAGTAAGGACCCTTGAATTTTAAAATATGAGACAATATCTATTATAAACTTATTAGTAAAGGTTAAGTTTCTGTCAATTCTTAGCTTTATTTGCATTTATATATTCTTAAAAATCTTGTATTTAGGTATAATTAATGCTGATTAATAAATTAATTGATCAATTACAAATGCATATTAGTATATATACTCATATATTCAGTTACATATAAAATTCATAAAAAAATTATCTAGTTTTATACCTTAGTTGAGATCTGAATCTGTGACTATTGTAGTGTAACTTACAATAGGAGCTCAGTTATTACCAATTGAACTAGAGATGCCAATATCATCTAATTTTACTAAGATAATTTCTATCTTTATTTATAATAAAATTAATATTAATCAATTTGTAAATTTTTTCTTAAATTCACATTCTTTTTCTTATTAATTCTAAACTTTAATTTCCTAATTCTAGTTTTTATTTCTTTTCTTAATTTCTAATTTCTAATTTCTAATTCTTCTTTTATTCCTAATTCTGTTCATTATTAATTTTTATTATTATATCATAGTTTTATTATTATTTCCTATAATTTTACTATTTCTTCACTTTATTCTTAATATTTCATTTTATCTTTTCACCATCATTTTCTAATTATAAATTTTAATTTTCATCAATTTTCTATTTCCAATCTCATTTATTTCTATTTTCTATTTCTTCCTATATTTTCTTTCTCGTTTATCATTTCTAAAGTTATTATGTATATATCATTATGCATCGTTATAATATTATTATTTTCTATTTTTAGATATTCTTTTGACTTCACTAATTATTACTTTATTTTCTTTTATTTCTTTAATTCTCATAATAATTCTTTTTTCTTTTGTATTTAAGTATATTTCTATCTTCTTTTTATTATTTCTACTAATTTTCTTTTTTGGTAATATAGATTATACAAGTATTCCATGAACTTAATTTGTTAGTTTCTTTCATTTAACTTTTGTGATATTTATACATATTCATCAATTTTTTCTTTTCCTTTTTTTCAATATAAGAGTCTTATAGTTATTAATGACTTTAGCATTTATAATCTAATTCCTAATTCTTATATTAGATAATTTATACTTTGTTATATTATTCTAGTTAATTATTCATCTAATATCATATGAATTCTGGTTAATTATTTTTCTTTTATGACCTTCGTTCAATATAATAACTTTCTAATTTTATCTATTTTGTTATAAAGGTCACGTAATATATCATTTTAAGATTTCTTAATTCTACAATATAAAGTAATAGCTTACTTAGAATAGTTTATTATAATTAGAACTAAAAATCTACAAATAGAAAAGAAGACTTAGTTTATAAATCAATTTAGGAATAAAAAAATATCAGTAGTACTGGTATTAGATAATATACTGTTCTAGTGATAGTATATTTGTTAGCATATATGTGATAGAATTAAAATTGTTTAAAAACATAATTATTATTCTTTACATAATTTAAAAAATGCAAGTTAGTGTAAATTTGTGATAATGATAAATTATTATAAGAGATGATAGAAAATTTAAAGATGATATATAACTATGAATATAACTTAATAATTTATTATTATATTATAAAATAATAACAAATAAAATTTATTTCAATCAATTAATTTATTTATATAAAAATTTTTTTCAACATCTTAAGTAATAAAGAAATAATCAAATAGAATCTTTGCAATAAAAATAGCCAAAAAAAAGTCAATTTTACTTTATATGTCAAATATGAATTTTAGATCAAAATATGTTCATATTAAACATTAATTCAATTTTTATTTTTTCAGCTATTTTCCCCTTTCTATTGAAAAGGTCTCAAATTCTCAAGCTGACAATTGAAGTTATTATAAAAAATATTCCTTGTAATGATATATTATATTAATAAAAATGGTATTATGAAAATTTAATTTCAAAAAATGGGTTTCAACGAGTTCGTAAATATTAAAATAATAATTAAAAATCTTATGCAATAAATGATAAATGAAACTGGTAACACAAAATATATTACGCAGACTTATTTTATATTAGTTTTACATAGTGAAACCTTTGGAAAAATCCTAATAATTAGCATATACCTGCTCAATTTTAAAAAAACATTTATAATTCTGATTAGTAAACTTACTTTATTTTTTTATTTTGTCATACTTAGATATTTAAATTGCATTGACCTTTAAATTTGTAAGGCATTGCCAGATAAAGACAATTGTTATTAAAATGGTTGAATATTTATGAATTTATTGAAAAAATAAAACAAAAATAAATTATTAATGATTTGTCAAATAACTGGATATGTTCTGAATGAAGATTAAGATTTATTAACACTAGATATATCCCATTTATCTCCAATGATTTAAATAATATAGTACTATAATTAATAAATATAAATATAAATAAATGATTTTATTTATAAGTTTTAAAGAAAAATAAATAAAATAAAAAAATAACTGAGACATAAAATACTTATTATGAGCTATGAAAAATAGACAGTCTAAAAAATTATCAAAGAAAGGATTTGTCATTGATAAAGTTATGTGATATTTACTAATTAATATACTATATAAAATGGTCATATAATAATTCTCGTGACTAGTATTAAAAGAAATAAATATAAGAAATTTAATTTTTCATAATAATACAAAATGAATCATTATCTTCTTTTTTTTGTATCTATATATCATAAAAATTATGATTTATAAGAATCCTTTTCTATAAATATTATGAAGGAAATATTAAAAATCCTTCATTCAATTAATTCACAAGAAATTTTAAGGGAGGAAGATAAATATTATAATTTATTATTCTTTCAAAATTTTGACTCATATGATAAAAAATTAGTCTAGATGACTTGAGGATATTTTTAATTCATAGATTTTACAAAATCAAAATTCATTTAAAGAATGTAATATTTCAAGATATCAGTAAGGCAATTTTGGGAGTTCTGGGGTCAAAATTGAAAAAAGATATCCAAAAAGATCCCAATCATAGGCCAGAAGCTCTTCTAGCTATATGAATCCATAATATAGAATTTAGGTCTAAAATTTGCACTGGCGTTCAATTTCGATATCAATCTCCTTGCTATAAAATTTGAGCTTCGGAAACTAAAATCAACCAAATTGATATATC
>CAJVPQ010000632.1:0-25035 GCA_910591825.1 Funneliformis caledonium
GGTTAATTAACCGGTTAACAAATATTTTAACCGGTTATTAACCGGTTAAAGAATTTTCGGCCGGTTCCAACCTCTAAATAGTGCAACAATATGTGCTATTATTATTAATAAAAAAGCTCGTGAAAATACGATACCGGATACTCCTATAGATTATGAAAACCTTTATAAAAAATGTTGGGATCAAGAACCCGAGCAAAGACCAACTATTACAGAAATATTAGAAGAATTCTCAAGGATGAATTTTGTAAATAAACCGATTAAAAGTATGTATCTTTTTATAATTAATAGTAATTGAATTTTTAAGTTTATTTTAATATTAATTTATTTAAATTTAATAAAAATGAAGGTAATAATTTGTTTGGGTTGATCAATAACAAATTAAATAATAAAGTAAAAATCATACATTTTAATGAGTTAATTGATTTAAAACCACTCGATGTAGGCGCCTTTGGTAGTATCATAAAAGCAACTTGGTCAAAAACAAATAATTATATTGTCTGTAAAAAATTAATTAAAACGCAAATATTTAAGCTCGATGATGAAATATTAAGTGCATTTATTTATGAGTTAAAAATACATTTGCATCTTAATTATAGTAATCGAATCATTCGTTTATTAGGTATTAGTCAAGGTAATGTAATAAGGTAATTATTTATTTTTTAAGTAATTTTAATTACTAATTCAAAAATTGTTTAAAGATCCATACTCAAATGTAATGGAATATGCAAGTGGCGGTAATCTTCACAGCTACCTTGAGAATAATTTTGAAAAGTTAACTTGGAATGATAAAAAAAATTAGCATTTCAAATTGCAGATGGGATAAATTATTTGCATAATGAGAATGTTTTACATCGAGATCTTGTAAGTATTAGAATAATTCTTTATTTGTTAAATTTTATGTGAAGTTATTAATGCACTTTAATTTAGCATTCTAAAAATATAGTAATTCATGAAGATAATTCCAAAATTACAGATTTTGGTCTTTCTAAATTTGAAAATAATTCCATATTGGACTTTTTGGTAAAACCGCCTATATGGAACCACAAATACTCTATGATCAAAATTTTGAATATATTAAGCCTTCAGATATTCATAGTTTTGGCGTATTGATGTGGGAAATTTCTAGCGGACATCCTCCATTTGAAGATAAGTTTGATAACAATCAAGACCTTATTCTTGCTATTACTTTACACGAAACACGTGAAACTACTATGCCAGATACACCTGATGTCTACGAAAAACTTTATAAAAAATGTTGGGATCAAGAACCCGAGCAAAGACCAACTATTATAGAAATATTAGAAGAATTCTCAAGGATGAGTTTTATAAATAAACCGATTAAATGTATGTATCTTTTATAATATTAAATTTTTAAGTTTGCATTTTATATTAATTTTTCTAATTTTAATGAAAATATGTGAATATTAATATGATTAGATTGATTAATAACAAATTAAATAATAAAGTAAAAATCATACATTTTAATGAGTTAATTGATTTAAAACCACTTGATGAAGGCAGCTTTAGTAGTATCATAAAAACAACTTGGTCAAAAACAAATAATTATGCTGTTTGTAAAAAATTGACTATATTTAAATATGTTGATGATAAATTATTCGCATTTATTTATGAGTTAAAAATACATTTGCATCTTAATTATAGTAATCGAATTATTCGTTTATTAGGTATTAGTCAAGGTAATGTAATGAGGTAATTATTTATTTTTTTAAGAAATTTTAATTACTAATTCAAAAATTGATTAAAGATCCAAATTCAAATGAACTTTATTCTGTAATGGAATATGCAAGTGTCGGTAATCTTCAAAGCTACCTTGAGAATAATTTTGAAAAGTTAACTTGGAATGATAAAAAATAATTAGCATTTAAAATTGCAGATGGGTTAAATTATTTGCATAATGAGAATGTTTTAAATCGAGATCTTGTAAGTATTTGTTAAATTTTTATGTGAAGTTATTAATGATGCACTTTAATTTAGCATTCTAAAATATATTAATTCATGAAGATAATGCCAAGTTCTTTCTAAATTTGAAAATAATTCCACAATGCATATTGGACTTTTTGGTAAAATCGCGTATATGGAACCACAAATACTCTATGATCAAAATTTTGAATATATTAAGCCTTCAGATATTCATAGTTTTGGCGTATTGATGTGGGAAATTTCTAGCGGACATCCTCCATTTGAAGATAAGTTTGATAACAATCAAGACCTTATTCTTGCTATTACTTTACACGAAATATGTGAAACTACTATGCCAGATACACCTGATGACTACGAAAAACTTTATAAAAAATGTTGGAAACAAGAGCCTGATCAAAGACCATCTATTAAAGAAGTATTGGAAAAGTTTTTGAGGATGGGATTTGGAAGAAAGATTGATGATGAATATATAAACACAAATAATTCAAAAGAAGAAGATTTAGATAATAGAAATTCTGATTCTGTTGGCGATTTTCACCTTGATACTTATGCGGATTTTTGTGGTAAGTTCATTTAAACTTTGATCTTATAAATTATAGTTGCATGCTTATTAATTTAAATTCAATTGTTTAAATTTTAGTAACAAATTATTAAGATTAGAATATTATTTTTTTATTTTTTTGTTTTAAGTTTCTTCATTTAAATACGTTGAAGAAACATTGTATTAGGAAGCTATTTTAACAATAGCAGTTTAAAGTATATTTTTGAAAAGCCCCTACTTAAGTAGATTTCGTTTTGTATAAATCATTTTCAGCAGTAAAAATTTAAATTACTATAACTATTTACAGTAATTAATAATTTTAAAATTTATTTATCTTATTATTGACCTTGAGTAAATAACTTTGTTTCTCCGATTTATTAAAAATTATTAACATACTACTTTGTAGATTTAGACTTAATAATAACTGTCATTTAATAACAAAATTATGAGTATGTAATTATCGGTATAGAGTACCTAAAAACTAATTTGAAAGTAGTTTATACAAAAATTACAGTTACCCCAGTTATGAATAAATAATTGAACACTTGGTTACGTTTAATGTTGTGTTGAAATCAATAAAAAATGATCTTTTTGTCCTTAATTAACTAGAAAAAATTTTCATCCTCCAGATTTAATGATACTCGATATCATCAAATAAACGCAGTCAAAATTACTCTTAAATTCTTAATCATTAATTAAAAAAAATATCAAAAAAAAAAAAAAAAAAAAAAAAAAAGTATGAAATTATTTCCTATATGTCAATTTTCCAAAATTACAAAACATTCTTGAAGTGAGTAAACATGAAATGAAAAATTTTTAAGTATACCGAAAATTCCTATGATATTTGAGGATAGTAATATTGCTTAAATGAACATACTTGTTTGTTGAATAAATTGCACGAGAACAAAGTTGAATTTGATAAATTTATACTGATATGTAGAAGAATACTAACCGAAAAATTAGGATATGACTACGTTTATGAAATAGACTCATACTAGTTCTAAAAAAACAAACAATACGGGTCAGTAAGGTAAATCTAATAAACTCAATTCGCAAGAGAGTTTCTTTACAGAATATAAAATATGTTTAAAGTGATTTCTTTTCAATTCTTTAATTTTGACTCGACGGTTAAATTCAAAATTCACATTTTTTTTTCTTTCAACCGCGCTACATAAAGTAAGTGCGTTGTAACCATTTAAATTTATAAAATATCGAAATATTCCCGTAATTTCTCATTGGACCGTACACGTAAAAAAAAAAAAGTTCTCATGAATTATATTCCAATAAGGGATTAAGGATTGAAGAGTTTACAAGCATAGGAAACTTAATTTAATTTGTTTAGCTCGTTTGAACAAATAAAAAAATGATGGTTATATTTTATCAACTTATGTTCAGAACATGTAAATGTTAATAAATTATTAATTTTAAAATGTTTATTAAGACCATATAGTCCAAAGCATCTATAAATTTTTAACAAAAACATCATTTTTATTACTTTTTTTTTCACTTTTAAATAGTGTAAAATAAATAAAATAAATAAATAACATTAGTCATCACATGAATGTTTATCCTTTCAATAAATTACAACAATTATCAATAGTGATAAAAGAATATTTCTTATTTCATTCTATGAAAAAAAGGTTTCATTCGTTCACTATATTCTAATTATTTATCTTTATCCAATTTTAAGTTCTCATCAATTATATTGAGGGCGTTGATGGCTGCCATTTTTTTAGCTTCCGATTTATTTCTCGCCGTCCCCTGAGGGTATGTAACTTGATTAATGACGACTTCAAAAGTAAATTGAGGCTGAAGAAGTTTGTTTTCAACTTCTTTATTTTCAACTAATTGATATTTCGGTATACCAAATGATCTTCTCTGCGACCAAGTTTGAAGTTTATTAATTGGATCTTCATGTGGTACTTTCGTAAGTGACACATCCTGAGGACCGATTATAGATTTAGATTCGTCGTTATTATTTTCCAGGGAATTCTTTATTTCCTGAAGAAGTTTCTCGACTTTTGGTTCTAATAAAGGTTCCATAAATTCCATTACTTCCAAAAAATTTTTTTCTGCATCCAAAAATACGGCACCGACATAAGCTTCAAAAGCGTCTTCTAAAATCTTATCATTATTTCTTGCATTGCCCATCAATGCACCTTTTCCTAGTTTCAACCTTTTTTCTAAATTTAATTCCGACGCAAACTCTGCCAAAGTTTTTTTGCAAACTAACTTTGCTTTCATCATTGTAAGTTCTCCTTCATTTTTACATTTATTATACAAATAATTTGAGATTATGAGGGATATGACTGAATCTCCCAAGAATTCTAACTTTTCATTATGATTTCCGCTCATCGGATTTTCGTATGCGTAAGTTTTATGCGTCAACGCTTCTTTTTGGAGATTTTCATCTCTAAATATCCAATCTTGAAAAATTGATTTTGTCATGATTTTTTTTTGAATTTTTTTTTTTAAAAAAAAAAATGATAAAAGTATGTAAATATGAAACTTGAACTTGAAAGGGTGAGGATTTTTGACAAGAAAGAAAAAAAGGGGGGGGGGGGATTTCATTTAATCGATTCGATTGCCAAAACGGTGAGACAATAGCAGATCGTTGGTCACACGAAACATTATTAGGCGTAAAGTTTGTCATACATGTACTTTGCCAAATCAAAACAAATGCGTTTTTGTTTAATCTGTTAAATAATAACGGATAAACAATATATCACTTTTTTTCAGATGTTCTAGTAGAGCAGGATATGCAGATCAATTGAAATACAGATGTCAGATGACCCACCACAATCATCATTCCGATATAAGGTGGGAAAAGAGCCCCACGAAGTTGCGGCTATGGATCGTCTATCTGCGGAATTCAGCAAAAATCCGGCATGTCGTCACATTCGGCTGCATAAAATCTTTTTAATTTAATGAAATATATCTATTTTTTTGATTGTCGTGATCTGAAAGTTATAAATACCATTTCTTAGAGAAATAAGAATGGTTTTAAGTTTTTTAATAAGATCAGAAATACTATTGAGCGACATCGTAGCCAGCAATAAAGAATAAATATAATGAGTTCGCTTTTGTTTCGTCATCGTGTTTATTATTGTGTCCTGATACCTCAATAAATCGATAGACTTTTGACATAAAAATCGCCTTCTCCGCCACCTATACAAGGATAATTTTATTTCATTCCTTTAATTTAATTTTCATAAACAACCTTCTTCTACGTTAATGAATGAGGAATAGAATTAATTTACCTTAAAGTTATTTGTTTGTCATAATATACATTACAAATAACATTATCGAGAATCCATGATACTTATGACAATTATAAATTTAATGAAATACGACCAATCATAAGAATTATTGGTTTTTAATTGTGTTGCGACAATAAAGAAATATTAATAAATCAACTTTATATAAAATTAAAATTTAATTTATTAATGTTAAATAAACTTCCGGTTCGAAGAGAACCATCCTAACAAGAAAAAAGATTTATTAAATAACCGCGGTCTCATTCCTGATACTCGGCATAATATTAACACATTATCGTAAGCGTCCTTAGAAAATGGACCAAGGACCGTTCCGATTAATACAGACATTTCAGACCTATCTATGTCTTGCTGTTTATTAGATTATTAGCATAGCATCATTTACATTAAATATGCCGTTTATTTTTTTTGAAAAAAAAATTGATATTATATTTTATAGCGTTGAAATGGCACTGTTGTATCCCAAATGCGTTGATGTCCGAAATGCGCATTTGGGATATCCCAAATGCGAAAATCGTTTAGGATATTCGCCCCCAAATGCGATTTATCCCAAATGCGCATTTCGGATATCCCAAATGCACATTTCGGACAATATCCCAAATGAACATTTTGGGATGTCCCAAATGCACATTTCGGATAATGTCCCAAATGCACATTTCGGACAATATCCTAAATGCACGTTTCGGATAATGTCCCAAATGCGCATTTCAGATAATGTCCCAAATGCTCATTTCGGATATCACAAATGAGCATTTAGGATATTCTAAAAGACCAATTCAGCCTCATTTCGGACTGTCCTAAATGACCACAATTTATTTGAGTTTATTAAATGACAGACTTGTAATTTAAATTTTATTTATATTTAATCTTTATTTTTATTTAATTGTAAATAATAATGTAAATAAACTTTTATTAGAATTTGGACATCCGAAATGTGCATTTGGGATAAATGCGCATTTGGGGCAAGAAAATATCCCAAACGATCTTCACATTTGGGATATCCCAAATGCGCATTTCGGACATTAACGTATTTGGGGTACAACAGCACCATCAAAACAAGTTCGAGATCAGCGTCGATGATATATACTTCTGGTAGCAGGGAACACGAAAAGCTGCAGAAATATACAATTTAAACAAACCTTCTACTTAAATAATCTATCTTGAACTTAAAAAATTCAAAGAAAAGATATAATGATCGTATCAAAAAAAAATAACAATAGTTTACATGTGCAATTTGTCAGTATATTAAAATCAATTCTCTACCTGGATATATTGCTGAGTAAATGTTCCGCTTAAAAGTGGGGATCCTTCGACCGATCGATTTTAACTGAGCCGATTGACAGACCGTTAATCCAGTAATATAATTGAATTATCGCAGGTTAACATCTTTAACCTTATCATTAAGTTTTTATTCCGCCCAAATATGATGGATTTTGATCTTTTACTTTAACTATTCTAACTTGGTATTTTTAAATCTTCCTAATATTAAAAGATTTTATTAATATTAATGTATTTTTTTTTAGGCTTACTTCTTGATATTCATTACTTTTTCATTAAATTTTAACTTCATGTTTAATGGTACAGAATTATCGAGAACTTTAATTTTTTTAAATTAAAAAATTTAAGTATAATTACAGTATATGAATAAGGTTGCCAGGCATAACCCAGAGGTTTCGACAGGCATAGAAACCCGTCGAAAACCGAAAGGTTTCAACTTTAGCCTAAAACGGGATCTCGCAACCATAAAATGAAATAATCATTTTATCTATACATCTTAAAAGAAATGATGCATAAAATGACATCTTAAACATCTTAGGGGATTACAAAGATATTGAAAATTAATAACACTCTATTGTGACAATACATTAATAACTAGTTTTTCACGTTCGTTATCAAACTCCTTAAACATTCTTGATTGCTCACATACTTCAATAATCAATCAGTCTACCAACTTTACCAAACTCTATAAACTAATTATCGTATGTTATTAAATGATCAACTATATCTTCAAGTGTTATCGAAATCATTATTAAAAAATATTTCAACTATTACTTAAGGATATGAAGGTAAAGTTATTATTTCAAATATTATTTTACAAATATAATGATCTAAATTCATTTAATAGTTATATAATGTAATGGAAAATAAAATCAAACGAAATCAAAAATACTACAGTAAGCAGAGAAAAGACTATACTCGAGTAAATGTATTTTTTGCAGGACATTAAATTAGACTGAGCTTTAAAGATTATCAAAAATTATTTAGTCAACCATCTAATTAAAGTAAGATTTTATTTCCAAACGTTAAATTATATATTTAATTGTTAGAAAAAAATGATATAATTACATGCCAGGAATGTCGGAGAATAACTTATTTATTAACGTTAGTTTTTAATCACTTTCTCTATTCTGTCTACGTCACTTTGTTTTAATTGCTTTTCGTCTAATCATTATTTAATTTTTCAAGACTGTTTGATTTAAATTTCGAACCTATATAGTAGCAAAAAAAAAATATAATTATACGCAATCTTTTCCTATGCAATTGTACATAAATTGCTTGTAGTATGAGGTAAACGTTACCTAGATAATTTCTTTCGTCCTTTTTTTTTTTATTTAATTTAATAAAGTTTAACAAAGTCAAAATAATAAAAATAAACTTGTATGAATTAAATTGTTAGGTTAATAATATAGAACCAAATAAATAGTTTGAATTAACTAACTAATTCGCAGCATCGGTTATAAATAAATTTTTTATTCCATTTTTTGGCGTAGTTACTTTCTTTAATAAGCTTCGTAACTTGACTTTGACAAGACTTTACCAGCATTGCAAAAATTGTCCATTATGTTTGTTTTTTTCAGTTCGGTAAGTAATTAGCTTTATAAACTAAAAAATATTTAATGAAAATAAAAAATAGAAAAAAATCTAAAAAAAAAGAGAATTAGGAAAAATAAATGAGTTTACATTTGTCAAGCAGCGCAACAGCCAGAATCGTAAGAAATATTCTGATATGATTGTGGGCGAACTCTAATCCCATTTGGAACTCTGAAAATAATTTTGACCGTTTCGACGAATTTCGAGTATTACGATTATATCGATTTGTGATATTCAGTAATTCTAAATAATGAATCAATTTTCCCAATTAAACCCGGATATAAATCATGATGTAATTCTATTTTGAGGATCAAAGGTTTTGATGAGCATTCGTCAAAATTTTTGCGGTTATTTGCATTTAATAATAAATTTGGCAAACGTCAAAACTTGTTTCAACTCCTGTCGTAACCTCAGGGGTTGACAGATAACCTTATTGTCTAAAATAAGAAAATATAATTAACAGTCAAAAATAAAATTAAAAAAAAAATGGAACCTATAAAAAAAAAACGAAAATAACAAAGTGAAGTATTAGTTAATAATTAACAAACCAATAGAAAAAAATGAATAATGCAACTAATGAAGTATTTTAATTATGAGTATTATAAAAGAACCTTAAAGCAAAATAATAACTAAAGTAAAATAAAGCAAGTCTAGTACTATCATTTATTCTCAACATACTTCAACCTCAACTCATACTAATTGAATTTAAACACAAATTTTCCACACACATTCAATACTAAACATCACAAGTGAAGACATCAATTAATTCAAACAATTAAAAAAAACAAATACGGTAATTTGATTAATTTCGAAAAAGTATAAAAGATGAAAACAATAAGTATGATGGAAATAATCTTATTAATGGATATAATCTTTATTCGGTATGAGGAGCGTAAATTTTTGCAATGAAAGATTATAGGTTTTTACGAAAGAAGCCAACATGAAATATCTCATAGAAAAAGAATGATAAAAAAGCTTGCACCATTTTGTTTAACATTATACATATGTAGAATGCCTTCTCTTTTGCAATCTATATCTTTTTCTTAAAAAACATTTGTAAATTATTTCTGAAAAAAAATGTTCTAACCTAATCTGTTTAGATTAAAAAATAAAAATTGATCATTTTTAGCTTAGAAATGATAAAGTCGTCGGCAAAAAATCTTGCGACATTTTAGATTCCTGTTAGTTGAATCGGATTTATTTGTTTTCAATTGAATTTAATTTTGTTTTATATTTCGATTAGATCAATTCGGTCGATATATTTTTATTTTTTTCTGTAATATTACTTATTATAAAGGATTTGACGTGATGGTAGTTGTTGGTAATGGAACGCGTTAATGATCAATTTACAATCAGTCTAAACCATTTTTGTAATATAACTAGAAAAGGTAAAATACCGATATTGAATTTTGATCAAATAATATCATCGAATATTGAGTATCGCGAGAGTCGAGAAAGAGCGCAAGGTCAAACATTTAAGCAATTCGATGAAGAGTCTAATGATGAGAAATCTGAAGAAAGATTGAAATACTTAACTTCAAATGTTAATGAATTTGCTAGCGCATGGGATTCGGTTATTGATGATGTAGAACAAAGACAAATTTATCATCATCCATTGCATTTAGTCGAGCCAAAGGGTTCGGGCGTATATCTTTGCGCTATTTTTGAGAATCTGATTGATAACTGTAGGATCTACTAAAGCAATTAAATTCATGAAGAGCCTTATTTTATTTAGGAAACCCCCCCGTTTCATCATCATTTTTAGCATATAATGATAGCGCATCTGAAATTCTTTCTTCATAGAAATTTTACTTGTTTCGTAAAATTTATGAACGTCGATTGGAAGCGACTAGACTGTGTTAATCAATGGAAATCATTTAACAATTTATTAAAAATCGGATTATGTAAGAACTGGTCGAAGTACAAGTTGCAAATCCGTTAAATATATTGATGGCAAATTTAAATTGAACTCATAAAGAAGTGAAGAATGACTAAAAAACTTATAACAGCAGAATTATTGTCTTGCATTGAAAAGTTTTATGCTAAGATTTTTAAGAATTTTGATAAGGTTCAAGTATTTAACTTTATATAAAACAAATAAATTTGACGCATGAATCCCGACTTTTACACATTTGACATTTTATTTTATTTTATTTTTTTGTTTTTAATTATTAATTATTTTAAATTTTAAAATATATAAATAAAGAATAAAAGGTTTGTCCAAATTCCTAACCAACCTTTGAGCAAATATATTTTTGATAATATATATTAATATACTTAAAAAATTTATTTCACCATTCTTATTATATTATTTAGATTTTTCTATTTTTCAAAGAATTTATCATTTCTCTGTAAACAAATATTAATTGGATTGAAGAATATATTTCAAACAAAAATATCAAATAAAACGAATATAAACATTTTCACAATGATCAAGAAATCGGTCGGTACTTGCAGCTTTGAAAAGTATATTATGTAAATTGAAAAGTTGTTCGTGAGAAAATTAAAATATTTCGATCTGTTTAGTATAAAATCATTTATATTTGTCTCATGATTATTTTCATATAAAGTTATTCACTTTGGTTGAACAAAATAAATATGTTCTTTATTAAAGAATATAATATGGATTTTAAAAAATTGAAAATCTAATTAAAAAAAATATTTGTTGGTGATGGCGGTGCACTCAACTTTATGAATATTAAATCAATTCACTTGCAAAATTTAACACATTCTATAAAGATTATCTTAAAATTAATACGCAATGGTTACAATATTATACATAAGTTTATTTAGATTCAATTATTATAAAAATTCATTTTCAGTGATGATTATAATATAATTTAATATCCTTTGCTCCAAAAGTCACTCAGCTATAATTTTCCAGTTTCGCATTGCCAACAAATTAGGATTTTTGTCAACATTAAATAAATTACCTAAATTTCTCAACAGCATGATGCCTTTAAAGGGTCCGACCTATCGATCCTAACATTTTAATAATTATTTGTGAAAATAATTCAAAATGGACTTTCTCTTCTAAAATATCGATAAAAAGTATATTTTAAAACGATACCTCAAATAATTATGGAATTATCAATTATTTTCCGAATTTGTGATTTCTTAATACTTCCGCCCTAATAAAATTTGCAAAATTTTGTTTGCTCGTACAAATGATATTATTTCTGGAATAAAATTTTAGCATAGTTAAGTTTTCGCGCAAAGTATGTAAAATCTCTTTTGAAATAGTAAATAGAAAGAAAATTGACAAATTATTTGTATCATACTTTATTAAGCTCTTCTTCAATATTAGGCTACATGTGAATACTCAATGTATCGATGAATTATATAATTGATAAAAAAAGATGAGTTAGTAAAATAATAGGATAAATTATTGTTAAATATAGGTGAATTTTAAGTTTATTTTTTAAATTTGAATAACCGTGTCATTGTATCCTAGTCATGTCATGTAATCCAACAATCATTAGTTCGTTAATTTTTAGTTTATTGATATTGTTGAAATGAATCTTCAAACATTTTTTCTTATCAAGTTGATTATGAATGGAATATTCCCCAAAAATTAATTTTTATAAATTTCTAATAAATTTAAAGTTTTTAATTTAAGATTTATTTAACTATCCATATTATCTTTTTTTTAGCAAATCCAAAATTTAGTAATTTGTTAATATTAGATTTATTTTATAAATTCCGTATTGTTTAATATTACTTAAGAAAATATGAAATGGTAAAACATAACGATATATATATAAAATTAAAATAAACAAAATCTATATAAATTAATGTCCAACTGTTTAAACCATATTCATATATTATGGAACTAAATATAACAATAAAATTCAAATTTATTAATATATACTGTTTATATTAAATACCAACATATAAATTAAATAACTTGCTAATTAAATCATCATGTGTATCTAGAGAGCGATTTAATTCTTCGGTTTGTCCTACTAAAATATCATTATTAACAATAATACATTAATTAGTCATTACTGTACCTTCAGCCGAAATATTCTTAATGATGCTTATTTCAGTTCCCAAAGGCGTTGAATCCTCATTATCTTCATTTTCTATTCCAAAACCCATTTTTTTAAATTCTTCTAATACTATTTTAATACTTGGTCTTTTCTCAGGTATTGAATCCAAACATTTTTTATAAAGTTCCTTATAATCGTCAGGTGTTCCTTCTATAGTATTTTCACGGTATCCTTTAGGAATGTTAAAATATAGTAAATCCTGATCACATTTACTAGTAAAATTTTTAAATGGAGAAACTCCGATAGAAATTTCCCACATCAATACACCATAACTGTAAATATCTGAAGCTTTTTCATATTGAAAATTTAAATCTAAAAGTTTTTTTTGGATCTACATATGGAATTCTACCAAAAGTGCCGATATGAATAGTAGAATTTTGCATATTCATATTTTTGGAAATGTCAAAATTTGTTATTTTAGCATTACCATCATGAATAACTATATTCTTAGAATGCTAAATTAAATAGATAATTTAAATTTAATAACTTTAATAAATAAACAAAGTTAATACTTACAAAATCTCTATGCAAAATATTTTCGTTATGTAAGTAATTTAATCCTTCAGCAATTTGAAATGTTAATTTTTTCTTATTGTCCCAAGTTAAATTTTTAAAATTCTTTTCAAGATAATTTTGAAGATCACCATCATTAGCATATTGCATTATAAGAAGATAATCTTCATGATCTATAAAGAATATAAGAAATGGAATTTTTATAATAATAAATAATAATGTAAAATTTAAACTTTAAAAAATTAATCATAAATTACCTTTACTAATACTAAACAATGAACAATTCGATCAATATAATCAAAATGTAAATGGATTTTTAATTTATGAATAAAAGCATCCTTTAATAGATTGTGTATTAGTTAATTTTTTATAAACATATGTTCCTGTTGTAATCCAAGTTGCTTCCATAATAGATCCAAATCCTCCAGTAGTAAGTTGTTTAGAATTTATTAATTGATTAAATGATATAAATTTAACTTTTTTACTTTTTAATGCATTTTCTATCCATTTATTAGCATTATCCTTATAAAACTTATCAGATTCTAAAACTTATACCATCAATAAAAATATATATATTAATTAATATAAAATATATTAAATACTAAAAATCAATAAAAATAACTTACTAACTATTATAATAATAATTATAAATATTTTTTTAAATATAAAATTTAGTTGAGTTTAAATTTACAATAAAAGTATAATTAAATACTGATAATTAATTAAAAACCTTACATTCTTTAGCTTTTAAATAAAATTTAATTAAGTTAAATTACAATAAAAAGTATAAATAAATACTGATAATTAATAAAATAACTTATGCTTTTTAGTTTTAAATAAAAAATTTAGTTGATTAAATTATAATAAAAGTATAATTAAATATTAAAAATTAATAAAAATAACTTATATTTTTTAGTTTTAAAATAAAAAATTTAGTTAATTAAATTATATAAAAAATGTAATTAAAAGTAATTAATAAAATAACTTACTTTCTTGAGTTTATAAATAAAAATTTAATTAATTAAATTATAATAAAAAGTATAATTAAATATTAATAATTAATAAAAATAACTTACTTGCTTTAGTATTCTAAATAAAAATTTAGTTAATTAAGTTACAATAAAAAGTATAATTAAATACTGATAATTAATAAAAAATAACTTACTTGCTTTAATTTCTTAAATAAAAAATTTAGTTGAATTTAAATTACAATAAAAATTATAATTAATGCTAATAATTAATAAAAATTACTTACATACTTAAGTTTTAAATAAAAATTAATTAATTAAATTATAATTAAAAGTATAATTAAATATTGATAATTAATAAAAATAACTTGCATTCTTTAGTTTTTAAATAAAAATTTAGTTGATTATATAAAAAGTATAATTAAAATGTAATAATTAATAAAATATCTTATCAACTATAAATTTAAAATTTAATTAAATAAAATATTTAGTTTAGTTTAAATTACAAAAAAATATATAATTAATAATGATAATTAATAAAAATCTTAAATTCTTTAGTTTTTAAATAAAAATTTAGTTGATTAAATTATAATAAAATTATAATTATATACTAATAATTAATAAAAATAACTTACTTTCTTTAGTTTTTAAAATAAAAAATTTAGTTGTTCAAATTATAATAAAAGTATAATTAAATATTAATATTTAATAAAATAGCTTATGCTCTTTAATTTTAAATAAAAAATTTAGTTTATTAAATTATAATAAAAAATATAATTAAAATTGTTAATTAATAAAAATAGCTTACAATCTTTAATTTATAAATAAAATTAGTTAATAAAATTATAATAAAAAGTATAATTAAATGCTAATAATTAATAAAAATAACTTACTTGCTTTAGTATTTTAAATAAAAATTTAGTTGAATTTAAATTACAATAAAAAATATAATTAAATACTAATAATAAATAACTAACTGTAATTTTAAATTTTAATTAAATATTACGTTTTTTAGTTTTTAAATGAAATTTAATTGATTAAATTATAATAAAAAGCATAATTAAATACTAATAATTTACACTCTTTAGTTTTTAAATAAAAAATTTAGTTAAGTTTAAATTATAATAAAAAGTATAGTTAAATACTAATAATCATAAAATAATTTACCATCTATTTTATTATTAATTATCAAAATATTTTTAAATAAAAAATTTGATTGTATTTAAATTATAATTAAATATTGATAATTAAATAATGATAATTAATAAAAATAATTTACTAACTGTAATTAAAATTTTAGTTGAGTTGTATTTAAATTATAATAAAAAGTATAATTAAATACTGATAATTAAATCATTTTTACTTTTAGTATAAGCTTTTTTTATATTTGAATCTGATTTTATAATATGTATTAAATATTTATTAAATTTATAATGAGAATATTTGTTATTTAATAGTATATCAGATTTAATTTTAGGAAACTTATTCAAATATGCTAAACTTCATACTCACAAACTTCATCTCTTTTTTATTGTCAGACATCATAAAAATTAAAAAGTTTCTTTTTTTTTAGTTTTTTTTTAATTATCATAAAGTCGTATAATACACATCAACTTATTAAAATATTATAATGATCATTTTCAGCATACATACATTATTATAAATTTCATAAACACAAGAAAATTACTTGATAAATAATTTTTAAATCCTAAATCAGTATATTTCTTGAAAGAAATGTATTTGATACTTGAATTTGTTATATTATAATTTATTTAATTTGCAGTTAAATTATATAAGTAATTTATATTTATTAATTAAATTTTAACTTATCGATTCTTTAAAATATTTTTTAGAGAATTGAGAAATATTTGTTGATATTTGTTACATAGAAAAATATTATTTGTTCATTAATACGCAAGTTAAAATTTTCTTTAGATAATCACAGGTCAAGTGAACATTAAATAATGAGATATTTAATTAATTATATAATAAAACTTTCAAAAATAAACGACTATGATAAATATTTTAAGACCATAATTTTTTTGAAATATAGATCACATATCAGTGCATAAAAAAATAATTATAGAATTGATGTTGAAATTGTATATTTATTGATTTACTAATATTATTTTTACATATCACTAGAAAAGAATAAATCAATAAAAGGTATGTTATAATCCAGTTTAATTCTCATAACTGAAGAACTTTCTGTAAATCTATTTATTCCTCTTTGAATTAAGAAATAAATTATTATGCTACCTATCTTAGTTTTTCATGTAAGTAAGAACCTTTTTCACTAAAGTATGAGTAAAAAAAGTCTGTAAAACTAAAATAATATTTTTGCATTGCTGTAAAAATTAGCAAGTGAATTTTTAATGCAATAGTTCAAGAAAATTATGAAATCTAAAAATAGTATATTGGGATAGTCTGATATCTAATTAGATTGCAGAATAAGAAAACACTTATCTTATTAAGTAAAAATGGTCTTCTGATTTAATAATATTAATATTTCAAAATATAATTAGATTTCTTTTAAAATTTAAAAGGTAGTGAAGATAAAATTGAATCATAAATGAATTCTTATGATAAGAAAGTCATGTGATCATCATTTGATATTAATTGCTTTATAACATATTCATGCGTATTCTTGAATTCACATATTTTTTATTTTATGATATACTATTTATATTTATAATAAAATAAAGAGTTTGCATTTTAGTAGAATAATTTTATTATAAATATTATATATTATACAATCTTAATACGCTAAAATCTATAGAATTAGTATCATTACAGAAGAATATTAATAACTTAAAATTATTTTTATATTTCAAAGCTAAATATATGTCATATATATTTACAGCTAATTTTATTACTTACGAACTACTTAATAAATTTTGATTTTTGAGATTTTTGTAACATGTGATATATGACATATGAGACACAATAAAATTTCTAAATAAATAAAGGAGTTATGTAATTTGTATAACTAATTGTATTCTCTGTTATTATAATATAAAAAAATTAAAAATTATCTCGCATTTCGTTGATAAATAATTGAAAATATTTATGTGAAAATTCATAAAGAGAAATTGCAAAATATTATAAAATTAGTAAAACCTCTCTATATAGAATCATACTTCACTTTCAAAAATATAATTCAGTAGAACTGTTATCTTCATTATATTATAAACTGCATTTATTATTAAAATATGATTTAAAATATCTAGAGTTTCTATTAAAAGAAAGGTAGATTGGTATATATGAGAATTACAGAATGAAATAAAAATGTGGCTTAAATGTACTATTGATATGTTACAATATGACGTGCTTTACATCATCTTGAATACATATAAATAGATATTTAAATTTATTGTTTAAATGCTATATGTAGGATATAATAATAAAAAAGAACTTATTGTTATATATTTAATTTAAAGTTATCTAAACTAGCAAAAGAAAGAAATGAGATTAATAGGGCAGATTATATTTTACAAATTTTTCAATATACTCTAAGGCAATTAGTATTTAGTGATAAATCTACATATGATAGGAAATCATTATTAAGAAGATATAGATGAAGTTTAAAGGAACTTGTGCAGAAAAACCTTATTTTTTTTATTAGAGAACAAAGATTTACAATTGAGAATGCTTTATATATAGGTAGATTATTAATTTATAAAATACAAGAGGGTCTGAAGAGTATAAAATATTTTGAATTTTTTGTAGAACATATATAGGTATAATATAATTTTACATTTATTGATTACTTTCTTTTATAAATAACTTATAAATTAATTCAATATTTATTAGTTACCAAAAATGAATTGCTTTCCTAGACCATATAATGTTTTAATTTTAGATAATACCTCTATTCATAAAAGGATTATATGAAGAAAAAGGTGTAATATTAGAATTTCTACCAGTATATTCACCTGACTATAATCCTGTAAGTTAAATTTTCAGTTATAAATTCAATATTATTTTTATTATTAATAATATATACTAGTCTATATATATTGTTAGATTGAACAATCATTTTATTATATTAAAAATTTTTTAAGACAAAATCGTAATTGGATAGAAACTTTAGAAGATCCTACACAAGCATTAGATTTAGGTAGTATGTCAATTAGAAAAGAGTTAGCTAATGCATATTTTCAACATGTTGGATATATTTAAATTTACAATTTTATCAATAAATAAAATATATTTTATACAAATTATCAAAAAGATCACTTTATTATTATTTATTAATTATTATTATTGTTATTATTATTGCTATTACTATTATTATTATCATAAATAAATGTAAAATATTAAAAAATTACATCATCAAAATCTACTGAGATAAATTCCATATCAACCCAAATATTCACATGTTCTTCAAAAAAAATTGTATCAGTTACTTGATTTGGAAGATATTCCTTTGCATCATCATTAAGTGATGATTTTATAACAAATCTCTTATTATTAGCAGGTCCTAATGGAAATACTAAAGCTATAAGTTCTTCAAAAGTCATTTCTTTTAATATATTAATATTAGATTTATATGGAGACTTTTTTCTTGTATGAATTGTAACACTTTTTAATAAGGACATGCTTGTTGATTTAATTTCAATAGAATCTTTAAATGCAAATGTATAATATATTAAAATAAATATATAATATAACTCAAAAATTTATAATAATTATAAAAGATACCAGGTAACTCTTCAAGTTCTTTATGCAGTAATAGTGTTTAGATATATTAAAAATTGCTTTATACTTTTGTTTATCAAACATTGGAATTGTAGGAGGATTTAATTCTGTAACATTTTTCATTCCTGTAGACTAAACTAAATAAATATAGAAATCAATAAGTAGATAGAATAAATAAATAAATAAAAACATATATTATATTTAACTCCTGCTACGTATAAAGAATACTTGTTAAAACATGTACAGTAATACGACGATCATTTTCAGCACACATACAGTACATTATTATAAATTTCATAAACACAAGGAAATTACTTGATAAATAAATTTTGGTATATTTCTTGACAGAAATGTATGCGATACTCGAATTTGTTATATTATAATTTTTTAATTTGCAGTTATTATATAGTAATTTTATATTTATTAATTAAATTTCGACTTATCAAATATTTTAGAGAATCGAGTTTGTCGATATTCGTCACGTGGAAAAATATCATTTGTTCATCAACACGCGCGTTAAAAAGTTTCTCTGGATAATCATAGGTCAAGTGGACATTAATAATGAGAAATTTAGTTAATTATATATAATAAAACTTTCAAAAAATAAATGATTATGATAAAAATTTTAAGACCGTAATCCTTTTGGGAATATAGATCACATATCAGTGCATAAAAAATAATTATAGAATCGATGTTGGAATTGTACCTTTATTGATTTACCAATATTATTTTTAAATATCGCTAGGAAAGAATAAATTAACAAAAGGATATGTTATAATCCAGTTTGATTCTCATAACTGAAGAACCTTCTGCGAGCTGATTTATTCCTCTTCGCAATTGAGAAATGAATTGTTGCGCCACCCATCTTGGTTCCTCATGCAAGTGAGAAACTTTTTCACTAAAGTATGAGTGAAAATATTCTGTAAAACTGAAATAATATTTTTGCATTGCTGTAAAAATTAGCAAGTGAACTTTTAATGCAATAATTCAAGGGTCCATGAAATCCGGAAGTACATTGAGACGATCTGACATCCAAATAGATTGCAGAACAAGGAAACACTCATCTGATTAAGTAGAAACGATCTTATGATTTGACTTTAATATTCAAAAACATAATTAGAATTTAAAATAAAAGGTAAATTGTGAATGGATTCACGTGACTCTCTTGTCACGTGAATTTCGTTTGATATTAATTACTTTACAACATATCCGCGCGCATATCTTGGAATGACATATTTATTATTTTTACGATACACTATTTTATATTTATAATAAAATAAAGAATTTGCGTTTTTTAGATCATTTTATTATAAATTGTTTTCATGTTATTGAACGGGGCGTTAAAATATTGGTCGAAGACCGATATGGTACAATATTATTATACTGTCTATTAGGATTAGTGCGTGTACCAATATTATATAATGTCGATCAGCAAAAAAAAATAACAGGTATGATTAAAAAAATATCAGTACATTAAATTCCGCACAATCCTAATGGACCGTGTAATAATACATATTATACAATCTTAATACGCTAAAAACCATGGAATGAGTATCATTACAGAAGAATACTAATAACTTAAAAATTATCTTTATATGTCAAAATGTATTTAGCTTATATTTAATAATTACTACATTCTTTGTGAAATTCTTAACTTGAAAGTTGTTGAATTTTTTTTTTTCGAATTTGAGTTGACCATATAATGCATTACAGTTTTGATTTTGTTTGTGAAACTTCATTAGCTTAACAAATGATTTTTTTTTATAAAACACGGATGTAGGTCAAATTCCAAAGGTATGATTTTTTTTTTATGCTAGATTTATTAGATTTGGACAAAATAAATCAAAAAAAAAATAAATCACCAAATATTAATACTATCTAAATTGATCAATCAATAAGGCGGGAATTATTTCGATTGCTACGGTACAAAGCGAATTAATAGATATAAAAAAAAATAAAACAATATGAAAACATAAGATCATAAGTATAAAAAAAATAGTACATTGGTTAACCTGAAATATGAAGCTAAACCCACAGTAATTGCAGCGCTCTATCTCGTCTAAAAAAATAAAAATATAATTAATAATTTAAAATAAAATTAATGCAATCTTAATTGGTCCAAAAAAAGAACATAAAGTCTGAAAATATTTTCAATCGGTGGTCTTTGAACGATCGAACGCAGAAATTAAAAAAAATTTAAAGGCAAAAAAAAAACAAAAATAAAAAATAAAATAAAAAAAAAATGCTGTGATCATGTTTATAACAGTTCACTTAAATAAAATTAAAAAAAACTTTATCAAATAAAAAAAAAAATGTTAAGTTTCTCCTCTTTCAGCTTCGGGTTGCGTTAATTATACAAATAGGTAAGCGTATTGATTTGTTCTTTTTTTTCGCTTATTAGGTACTCACTTTTTATTCTTCTCAATTAAAATAAAAAAAACCTTAAACACAAATATTAAAAAACAAAGATAACAACTATGCATCGTAACTAAAGATATAAGGGTCCTTTGTAATATTTACTTTTATAAGCCAAATATGATTTTTAGCTAGCTCACTTTTATTTTTACTGGCATTTCTCTTCCTTTCAAATTGCCATGTGGAATCTCGATGTTTTAATGAAAAGTTGGAATACGAGCCCTTGCTAGATAAAGAAAATACTGGAAAAAAAAATTAAAGTTAGTGATACATGATTTAAGACAGAAATTTAACATTCTATGACGAAGAGCATATATAATTATGAAAGATATACACTTATTATCTTGAAAAGTATATTTAGAACATTGATAGATGTCGTCAGCGTACTTCAAAACCTTTTCATTAGTTATCTGTATTTTCAGGCCTATACGTTTTTTAATTTATTGTCTAAATATCGTCGTCTTCACAATTGGATTTATAAAAACAAACGGATTTTGTTTTTAAATATTTTATATACATTGGTTTTTACAAAAACATTTAGAACAAAAGGAAGGAAGATTTTAATCGAATATTACCCTTTTGAATTTTCAACGATGCGTTATATAATATTGCCATATGTTTTGGATATAAAAGGAATAAAGCTTACCGGTGTGGTTGGTGGTAAACATCGTGCGGACCAGTGAACTATTATCAACTGTTTTCAAAGAAACTTCTGGTTTGTTTCGAGACAAAAATAATGAGGATAGGAGATAAATAAATAGAACATGCCTGCGAAAATTGTGTTCGCGATAAAGTATTTTAAAAAAAAATTATTGTGGTGTGAAGAAAATAAGATTCGTACCGTAATTATAATTTCTGTCTCACACAAAATGTTCACTTCTCAAAAATGCTTGTAAGTCAATATGCCGATTTTAATATGTAAAGTATTAACGCAAGAAAAGTTTTATTGAACCAAGAGAAACATCCGCTTTAGATTAGAATTTTTAGTACAACTTTGTAATATAATGATATATGTTTAAAGTTAAGTTATGAAATAGCTAGAATAATATAGATTTGATGAGTTCATAATGAAATATTAAATCTGATTTATAAGTTTTTAAAATTTAGGTAGGTAAACGTTGCATTGCTTTGAAAAGTTTGAAAGCTGCTATTATATAAAACAAACACTGCGATTTACATAAAGTATATCAATCATATTAATAATTAATGAAAAATCGAAATCTGTGTAACAAGAGCAAGTCTTTTTATGCACACAAATTTTACACACTGAAATGAGACCATCAAGGGAGTGTAAGTTTTTTTTGTTTCATCAATAAATTACAAGTATCGCGAAGTTTTTATGATTTTTGATGATTTTTTTGTAGTGAACCAAGTGAGAAGGACAAAGAAATTGATATTTCTGAGTTTACTTCTTTTTTAGAAGTAGTTAAATCTGATTATCAATATTCTTGTCAAACGCTATAAATTGTACTGGACAATTTAAAGATTGTTATAACGCTGCAAAGTCAAAGTCCATACCCCGATTATCCTTCTTCCTTTATGACCTCTATCGTGATCTGGACCCAATGGTTCGTGTAAAAAGTGGTGCTAACATACGAGTTCAAGAATTGAAAATCACAAGGTGGTGGTTCCAAGCGAAGACTGCCGTTTCTAATAATAAAGGAAAAGAAACTTTGTGACCTATGGTTATTCCAGGGAAAAAGAGGAAAACAGGCGAAAAAGAGCATGTTTTGAGCAAGAATGTATTGAATAAATGGCCAAATTGAGGTATTTCTTTCTTTAGATTCTTCATCTTTAGAATTAGGGTGTTGGACTACAATCGTAGTGAGAGCATTTATAGTTAGCATTTAGAGAGCGATTCATACCATATTTTTATTTTACTTTTTTATATTTACACGTTTTAATTCAATATAAATAAATTTCATAAATACCGTAAATTTACTTTACCTTTTATTTTTTTATTTTACAAAAAATATAATCAATACAGAAATACAAAAACTAAAAAACTAAATACTTTAATTACTGAAATAAACGAAGGAAAAAAACCTGTCGAAAAAAAAATCAATTTTGGTGGTCAATTTTTTTGTTGACGATCAAAATTACAGCTAGCCGCGCCACATATAGCAACATATTAGGCGTAACATTACAGGTGTACTTACATATATACAATACATATACCAGCAAATTAATAATGATATGTTATAAAAATTAAATAATATACATATGTTACTTTCAAATATAAAGGCCGGCCCTGGCCGGCCATAATCATGAGTCTAGTTCTTGGTTATAAGATCTACAATAAATTTTCACGATATGGTTTCGATTTTATAAGTAAGTTCCCGAGAAGGTAACTTAAGTACTCAAGTGAAAGAATTTAGATATAAGTGAGAAATATAAAAAAAAAGTATGGAAAAGTTTAACAAATATAATTATATTTTTTTCATATTACATGAATTTAGAAATTTAATTAATTTATTTGGTATAACATTTCACATTGTCAACGCAAAAATTTCAAGAAGGATGCTTTGACTAAAAGTAATTAATGTCCGTATATATTATCGTGAAAGTTATGAAAAGGTTTTAAGAATTAACCTTTAATTAAATTAATAATACATAAATCATTTGGAAATTCATGTAGCCTAAATTTCTTACAACGAACGCAATTATGAAACGCTTAAAAATAAATGTAAAGATTCAATTTCAGTTTCAGTTCTGATCTTTTCGGCGGTGAAAAATATTTTATTGTATAAATGTAAATATTTTTTGAATATAGACGTAAAAATGTTTGAAAAAAAAGAGAAATCTAGATAAAAGTAAGAAAAAAAAATAAAAAAATAAAATTATATATTCTTTTAAATATACTATGGCTAAAATTATAATAATAGATAAGAATGAGGACGATAATATGAATATCAAACAATTTCTTGCAAAGGTGAATTAGAAAGAGCACACATAAATCTTTATAAGCTTAACACGAAATAAATCATTAAAAAGAGACGAACCTCTTTCGTTTCAAGATTTATCAAAATCAAATATTAAAATCAATATAATTATTAAGATTTAAATGGAAAATAAAAACAGCCTAGAATATCACTTTCTGAATTAGCCATACTAAATACCATATTGTACGGTTTAGGTAATTTGTCTGGTGCTTGAAATTCCACCTGTTGATTAATTGCATCACCAGCTTTAATTGGACATCCACTTCCAGTACAAGCATCAAAAATAATGGGGTCTGCTAAGGCAGCTCCATTTGAATCACCAAATGCAACCACAAGTTTGGTTTGTTCGGTAACATCATTCTTCAATGTTCCGGTAACAGTAGCATTATACTTTTGATCGATCATTGTAAATGATCCACGGAGTAATAAAAGGTCTCGTGGACATGAATAATAGCCAGATCTTTTAAGAAGTTTATGTGGAATTGCATTGACAATGGAAAGCGTGACCAATAAGAGGAATGCAAATATAAATTTTCGGTTCATGATTATGATTTCTTTGAAAAGTTGAGTTTGTTGAGTTTTTTTATTCTGGTGAATGTTAGTTATCAAATAAGCTTGAATTCTTAAAATCATTGCCCTTTTATAAGGAAAAAAGAAAAAAAAAAATCGTATTCCCATCAGTACTTTTTCATCATGATTGGTACCAAATTTTGTTGATATGCCATTTTGTTTCTCTTTGAATAATTTCACAGTAAGAAAGTTTTAACATGAAATTTTGATGAATTAAAAAATCTTCCATAGTAAATTTAAAAGAAA
>CAJVPQ010000633.1:0-25022 GCA_910591825.1 Funneliformis caledonium
ATATTATATTTCTGGAAAATTTAAGGGGTAGTTATATAATAATTTTGGACGATCTCGGGCGGTCAGATACTTATGACTGCTACTGTAAGTTACATCTCATTAAATAGATGTAGAAACAAATGTCAGAAAGAGCTTGACAGGAAACTTCTGAAGACATTATATAATAGAATTATTATGAAAGATTAGGAGGAGTGATTACTATCAATGAAATAACCCTTTAGAACTAACCCTTTCTGTAAAAGAGAATATAAAAGAAGATACAGAAGAAGATGCAGAAGAAGAATTTAGAAGAGATTCTGTTTTCATCAAAGTTAGCCTAAAAGATATCTTTAAATCCTCCTTTCTTAAAATACCTGAATGCGTGCCAATTGATGTTCACACATGCTTTAAGAAACTTTATCCTCACTCAGAAGTAGAAAAGAAAAGTTTGCTTAAGTTCTACTTAAAATTATGTGAACTTAAGAGTAAGGCTGATATGTCTTTTAACAGATTATAAAATTACTATTCTAAGGCAAAAGAATGACCTTCTGATAAAACTGCTAGAAATATGCATGAAGTAGCAAATTATTGCATTATAGAAACTTGTAGTCAAACGTAATGTAATTAACGATTATAGAGAAATCACTACTATAACTTATGTATCTTTATTTGATACACATTATCGTGCAAATGGAATGAAGGTAAAAAATCTTTTAAATGCTTATGCCACCAAACGTAATATGATATTTAGTACAATTTACTACAAAAATAAAGAAAAGGGAAAATATTCTGAAGCATATGTTTTTCCTTTAATAAAAGGTATTAAGAATAAGTGTCCTGTTACAAGTCTTGATTTCGTCTCATTGTATTCCAGCTTAATCATGGCTTATAACCTGTCACTCAAAAAATTAATATTAAGCTGTGAAGAGGCTGATAATGTACATGAAAAAGGAAATGAACTATATAAGATTAAGTTTTTATTTAATAGTTGTATTCTTAATGCCTGGTCTGTTTGTCATGGCAATTGTTCTGAGAAAAAAGGATTATATCCTACTATTCTAGAGAATCTGTTTAATAAATGAGTAGATCTTAAATCAAAGTTCGTCTTATTACGTAAAGAAAAGGAGTGTTTTAAAAAGCTTATAAGCACTATAGAAGGGAAGGATAAAAATATACCGAATGCTTTAAAATCAAAACATGATTCCCTATGCTTTGATTATAATTGCTTAAACTTAAAACAATTCGCTCTGAAGGTATATATAAATATATTTTATGGTGAGACAAGTAACAGTAACTCTTCATTCTTTTTTCGTGAATTAGTTGGAAAAATTACTTCAGCAGAATAATATAATATTGATCTTATTGCTAAATTCGTTACAGCAAAAGGATTTGGGATCAAGTATAGTGATACTGACTTTTTATGTCTTACCTGCTTAGATAAGTATTATAAAAAGTGTAATAGAAATTATAATGAAAATAAGCTTTTTAAAGAGGTATATTGGAGTGAAATGTTAAAAATTACTATGAAAGTGATGGATAAATTTCATAACAAAGTAAATGCTTATCTTAAAATAAAAAATGGTATCTCTTATCTAAAGATGGCATATGAGAAAGTATTATTTCCTATGTATTTTACTGGTAAAAAAAAGTATTTTGAGATTGGATATGAAGAAGTAGTAAACTTTAAACTGAAAAACCTTTTCAAGAAAAGGATAAATACTGTAAAGCAAGAACAGTCTCAACTTTTCAAATTTATTAGAGAGAAGATTATGTGAAAGGCTATGAATATTAATAATACACGCTCGATTCATAAAATAATTAAAGACACTCTTAGAGAAGCTAGTGAAAAATAATGAGATTTTAACCAATTTGTTACAATGGCTACATGGAAGCCTAATAAAGATAATAAATGTATTCAGCATTTTATAAGTCAGATTAAGGAAAAAAATGAGAATATAATTCCCAATCCTGATGAACGCTTTAGTTATGTAGTTGTGAAAGGTGAACGTTATCATGATAAAAATGGTCAGTTAATATCACGTAGAAATGCTGACTATATGGAATTTCCAGATATTGCAAAAGAATTTAATATAGAGATAGATATCAATTACTATTTAGAAAAAACTGTAAGATTGTGTACCTACTTTATTAATGATGATGAAAGATACCAACCACCTTCATCACATAATATTATGCAAATTAAAGACTCAGATGAGAGAGAAAAACAGGTTGATACATATTCCCAGAACAAGGCAAAAAAATGGCTTAAAAAATATATAAAAACTTTACAATAAACTTTCTAGTTATTTCAATGATTCATCTGAAGTGAATATAGATGATATCATTGAACTATATTACTAAGTATTCTTAGTGGAATGTGGTAATTTTAGCTAAGAAAACTTAATCTCAAAGAGACAGTAATATTATTTATATATTTTTTCTCGTGCAATAATACTGGCTAACTTTAATTCCTATATTTAATCTGGATTTGTAAAGCAAACATCTCTTCTGGCCTGATCACAGAGTGAAGCACTTTGCATAACCCTATTTATATAATTTCCATATGTAAAAAATTGGTTACTTTTTTTCTACAAATTCCAACATTTTCTGGTTATGAGTTATATAATCGCAATAAGTACTAGGATAAATATAAAATATATTAACATAGGTGATATCAAGGAGCTTGTGATGATAGAAGCAGTTACTGATAAAAATACCGCTTTTGCGTTACCTATAAAAATTATTTGAAATAATAAATTAAGAGCAGAAGGTTAGCCAGAAGGCGCTGTGCATAATGAATTATTCATAGGTGGAGGTGGATGATCTACTTCATTATACGAAGTGCCTCTTGGCTCTTTCTTTAATACTAACTGGTTGCGTAGTAATCTATTTTTATTTATTAACTTTAATTATCCTAAAGACAGAATATTTATTTCCCATTTGTATATGCTATCTAACGACTCTTTCCATTTTTCTATACATTCCATTTCATAATTTTTTGAATTAAGGTCTTCCTTCACTCAATCCAATTTAAGCCTGAGAGAATCGATCTCTTTAGTATCAGATGAGCTTATTTGGACCAGTCCCTCTATCACCCTTTTCATTACATCCAAATCATGATATGTATGCTCTAGATCTATGTCTTCCAACTTACCTTCTAATTCTTGTATTTTAGCTTCAAGAGAAAGAATTGTGACCTTGTTAGCGGATGAAGCTTTCTGGGCCAAAGTTGCCTTTCTCTTTAGTGTTTTAATATTTGATTTAAGCGATTTAATTTTGGTAGTATATCTGGCTTTAAGTTCACGTTGACTCTCAGAATGAGATTTCCATTCAAAAATAAGTTGGGATCTAACTTTAATAGTGGACGCATTTATTTGATTAATCTTATTTCCAATATCAGCATAGGTTCGCTGGAACACTTTCTCCTGCTCATTGTACTTATCTACCAACTTTCCATTGAGATCCTTAAGTTCGGTCTTAAAGCTGAGAGCAGAATATAACTTCTCTTCGAGATCTTGCTTATATGCAGTATCAAGCCGATGCCCAGTCGTAATTGGAGTATCGCTTTTTTTATTGACATCTCTCAAGGTGTGTACATTGTTTATAGCTTTTTTTTGACTTGACTGCTACTATAGTAGAAAAAAATATGACTGAAATTTCTGAACTGAATATATGTCAAATTCACTGAATGTTCTAAATATACCAAATGTATCGTATGTACTAGATGTATATCAGATATATTTTAGACACACTGAATATACTGAATATTCTAAATGCACTAAATACACTGAATGCATTGAACATATTAGATATATATTGAATGTACCGAATGTATACCAAATGTGTATCAAATATACATATCGAATATATTGAATATTTATTGACAGATTTTTTCTAAATATAAGAAAAAATGAATCGCTACTTATGCTCAAATATAACTCACTTATTAGAAAAAGATATTCAGATAGAGAAGTGATCCATAAATTATAATCCGCACAGATAACATAAATATCTAAATAGACGGATCATTTTTATGTATTACAAATTTATACAAATATCTGTGGATTATTTGATGAATATCTGTGGATACTTATATATTAATAAATAATCTGTTAGAGTAATAAAATTTTTTAAAAAAATTCTTAAGTTCAAATGATGCAAAATCGATTGTTTGATACAAAAAATGTAATGGTAAAATATATTTTTTTAAAAAAAAATCTTATTTTACCTTTCTTCCACCCATCAGACACTCACTCTTTATATAGTTTTATTAAGGGGTAAGGGAGAGGGCTAACTTGATAGTTACACAATAAGATTTTAATCAACATAATTGTTCTACTTATAAAATTCTATATATTATTATATAAATTATGATGATCAGCAAACAAAATACCCTTACAATTAAAAAAAATTAATTAAGTAAATATATAATCCCTTAAAATATGATATTTATTGGATCGTTTCTATAGTGTTTAAGTTTTTAAAATTTAATTAGACGTTTCTGCAAAGAGACAAATCTTTATCAGCATTTTTAACTTCTTTCATTATGGTGAGAAAGTAAAATTTAAAGCTTTTTCATTAAATATTTTTTAATTTAAAGTCATATTATGTCTTAGAAACGTGTATTAAATGACCAAACTAACTTACAAGCTTTAAAAAAAAAAGCATTCTAAGGCTCTTCAAGAATTATATCATCTTTATCCAGAATTTAATGGTAAACCGGATTTCTTTTTTTTTAAAAAAACACAATATATAGAAGGGTTCCTGACTTATGATAAAAAAGACAAAACTTTTTATGTTTTTGATAAAAAAACTAGTGAAAAGTTCAGTACTTTTGCTTTATAAATTAAATATCAAAAAAAAAAAGTATTTAGTAGTGAGCGTTCAGCATTAGTTACCATTTTTTTTGAATCAAATTCTTCCAGTTTTAATTTGGCTTCATTATTAAGAACTAAAAAAATCTTATATTAGAAAAATTCTAATTCAGCAAGCATTATCACCGTGGAATTCTTCGACTTGGGATGGTCATATTATCAAGTCTCTACTCGAAGTTTCTAACTGCGATTTACTGTGATTAAGACGTTAGGATCAGCCTAACTCTTAACTTTTCCAAATTTATGCGTTGGACTTAAACAAAATCTATCAAGTATGAAGACTTGAAAGACGAGATTATGAAAAATTTAATTAAAGAATTCAGATGATGAACTCGATTACAAACAATATGTAGGGATCACATCAGACTATATGAAGACACGAAGAGGCAGAAAGATATAAATTTTGAATGATTCCTTTATTAATATTGAAACTCGATTGTTAATCTGTAAAAGAGTTACTTTGCTTTGCAAAAGAGTTAATTTACAACATAAGCAAAAAGTCTATCTATTTATACAAAATTTCTTTTGATACGGCTAACTAATTACTATGCTATAAACTAACTAATTTAGCAAAATAAAATATAAGTAAAATAAATATACTGAAAATAATAAAAATACGTAAAATAATAAAAATATAAAATATAATAAAAATAATAACAAAATTTAGAATATTAATAATAAGTATAACATTAAATATTCTTAGATTTCATCTAATTTGTAAAATTAGAATTATCATCAGTATTTAGAAGATCTTCAGAATTACGTAGGTCCTCCGTATTTTCAGAATTCGCAGAATTCTCAGTATTTTCAGAATTTTAGATTAAGAGATCGTTATACTGCGTCATCTACGTGACTTTATTATGATTGGTCAATTGCTCTATTAACAGCGTAAATAAATGAATCTTGTATATCTTTGCTTGTTAGTTTAGGTTTAATAGAATCATACACCTCTCGTAGTAAATTAAAGTCTATAATAGGCCAGAGTGGCTCATCACCATCAATAAATTTGTGTAAAGAATGGCTTTCATGTTCTGAGAGTATGGCTTCTATTTCATCCTCATTGTCTGTACCTAGAAAATGCCTTGGTCTAACACTATTATCACGAATTTTATATTAGCATTGTCCTATATTGGAGGCTTTAAACTCACAATAATATGGGTGAGCATGTCAAAGAACTCTGAAAACTCAGAATGTTTGGTCATTTTTTCGAAAAATTTATAGTTATACCAAATCTTAAGGTATATTATTCGCAAGAAAAAGTTTAAAATGAAATTAATTATCTGAGATTATTAATTGATATATACAAATGGAAGGCAGAAAAAAGGTGACACCCTGGAATTTTTATTATTGTTTATATATTCTTAGGACTGGTGAAGTGTGTAATCAGAGATGCTATAATCCAAAAGATGTAAAATCTATCAGGATTTTAGGCAAGTTGCTTACAAAGAAAGTGGATATAAAGAGATAATAAAATCCAAATATGACTATTGCGATACACATGTAAAAAACATAGGTTAAAGGAACATTACCATCAGAAAAAGCTGGCTAAACAAGCTGATGATTCTAAAGAGATTCTGCTCAAGTAATTTTAGGCTAATTGAGAAAACTTAAACAAGAATAAAAAGTTGTCACCATTCCTATGGCCTTTTGGACAAACTCAATTCACTGAAATTTCTTAGTAACACTTTTGATGACATTCTTAATAACAAAATTTATAGCTATTTCGCATTTTTAGAGTCATCGAAAGGTTTCTATATGGGTATCACCACGTTACTAAAAGTTACTAAGAAAAATTGGACTTTTTATTTATTTATTTATTTTTTTTAGCATATATATATCACGCATATATTATATATTTATCATACTATATCGCATATAAGCTGTAGGGATAGCATAAAAAATTTTCAATTTTTTTTTTTCTATAACTTTACTTTTTCTTAATGACTCTTAGTAACATAGTAACAAATATAAAGGAAGATAATTCAGCATCTCCAAACTTTAAAAAAGCATATAAGAATGTCACTAAAAGCGTTACTAACAAATTTTTATAGTGATAAAAGATTTTATGATGATAAAAATTCAGGATATATTCTAACCATAATCAGGCTTCAGAAGTGCTTACAACATTTCACCAATATACTGGAAACAAATAGGCAATAGTTGGATTGCGAAATGGTGTACTTCTGGCAATCAAATGGGTTAGTCATAGTAATACATATCATACCTCTAAATTGATGAACTAATAGAATAACTGAATTTACTATATTATATGATAGAATGTAACAGTATTACGTGACTATGGTGCAGTAAGACGCAGTCAAAATTTGCTTCATAATTTTAGCCAAATCTTAGAGCATAAGAAGATGGTATCTAAGCTGGCAAACTACCAGTTCCATAACAGTTCTATAGTAGCTACCAGGTCACTATCAAGTCACTACCATAATGTCAAGTTAGAACTCAAAATCATATGCCCTAAAGATTGGCCAAAATTATGGTATAATGCTGGCTAAAATCTAATTACTGTGCTATACAACATGATATTTTTTTACCACATTATAGGATCTAGAAAGGCAACCAAATAGGTGTAAAAGGTAAGCATCTCAATATAAAATCTAGTACTCAATCAGATGTAGGAAGCAAACACCCTCATTATAAAACCAGGTATCCAAATAGCTATAGAAGGTCAACAACCCCATTATACAATTTAACATGTAAATGACTCAGAAACAAGAAAAAAAGCGTGATTTTTAAATTATATGCTGGTATTTAGATTAAATAGTAGATAGTAATTAGATTATATAGTGGTAAAAAATACAGATAGCAAGAAAGATTTAAAAGTATAGCTAGAGCATAAAAAAGATATCTAATATATGAAAATAAATAGATTATATAGTGATAATTAGATTATATTATTTAGATTATATGGTAGTAATTAGATTATATCATTTAGATCATATGATGGTATTCAAATTATATGATAGTAATTAGATCATATGGTGGTAATTAGATTATATAGTGGTATTCAGATTATATATGATACAAACAGCTTAGTCGCATCCAAGGATTTTTAATGATTTTAAAATATAAAGGAATTTTATTTAAATATACAATCATTAAAAAAAATACATAATTTAATAGTCTTTGATATGGTTTACAAAATTACATATTTTTTTTGTCCATTTTATTATAAAATTTTTTTTAGTTAAAATTTTTTCAACGCTAATTTTAATAGTATTAAAGAAATTTTTAGCGTTGCTGATATTACGTGAAAGAATATTATTAGTGCATATTACTCATATGATCATATTTAGTTGGCAAAAAAAAAAGTTTTTTTGTATCTTACATGTTATCGAATTCTTCCAAAACAGTTTCAAAAACCCTACAATGAGACTGATACTACTTGATTGTAAAGACAGCTATCTTACCTGAAAGTCTAAGTTCATAAGCACTCATATAATGTGCAGAATGATGGGAGAACTGACAAATTTTCATTAGGCTAATAGTACAACTTCTTTAAGATGATTGAATGAATAATTGCAATGAGACGTGAGTACCACTTCACCTCTGCCCAAAAAGACTCAATATAATTAAGTTCATAGTAGAATTTCAGGTAGAATATATACATATGTCCAGCTACCTCAATAACCTAAAAAAATAAGTATTTTATGTATTTTGTTATATTTGAAATAATGAATATCATATTAATTATATTAATTGTAACTTACCTTCTGAAGATGTATTCTTTGTGATGCAAAGTCAGTTTGAGCAGAAAGAATGCGTATTACGTAGTAGTCCAGTTTATTTAGATCAAGATTATATTGTGAACATGCATTACATTTTCTTTTCAAACACAGTATCCACAAATCACACTTTTCAAGAACCCACCAGATATCTTTAGGCTTCATAACACTGTCAACATCCGTAAATGTTATGATGTGAGGCAAACAATTAGGAATTTACCATCACAGAGGAGTGGTTATTTTCTACTATCCTTCATGTTCATTCTTGAAACTACCAATGCATCATCAGCAAATGCATTGTGATTGCAACTGTTATTGAACATGAACAATGCAACTTTTCCTAGGTGAATACGTTCAAATATTAGGATAATTCACTCTTTTACCTATTTAACAATATCTTCATTTTTCTATTAGCCATCACAATTCGTATCAGGATACATTATAATGTAAGTTTCAGTATACACAAGCCGCTCACCATCAGAAAGTAAATAATCCTCTTCTGAGAATCAGAGTCATCTAATAGACTCACAGAGAAAGTCGCTTACGTAAATGCTAAGATCTTGTGATTTGCGATAAAATTGATTCTCTTCTGCTGGACCCCAAGCCTTAACAACATCATCATTAGCATAAAAAATCGATTCATCATGAGTAACGGGAATGATTTCAGGAACATTTAGTGGAAGTAAAGATAAAATAATCTGTTCTAAATCTTCACCTTCATAGGTAGCCATTCGTTCTCACAATTCTGCCCATTGCTATAAAAATTAATGCTATCTGCTACTACATCTTCACGCTCATGACCATCAAAGTAAATATTCTTTGAATGGTCTTTATATTTCCAGCTAAGTATATTCAACTATTCACACGCAGTTGAGCATGAGATACTTATTTTTTCTTCTTTTTTAAGGGCAGGGATAACCTCATCCTTGATGAATTTTATGAAATTAATAACATTAAATTTGAATTTATGCGCGCGTAAATATTCAGTAACTTGCAATTTGAGGTTTTCATGAAGAAGAAGAGACTTAACTTTTGCATAACAACCAAATTTAGACATAACTATTATACCATTTTTAAGCCATTGGTTCACTCATAAATAGATAAGTCACGCTTATCAAGGACTCTTATTTAAGCTTTAGGCAAGAAGATTACTTGCATCTATTTTGGTAAATCTGTGATCTCAGACAAGATAGAGAAATTGACTTACTGTTTGAAGCTGTAAATCATCTTTCTTCTTCTTTAATAATGAATCCAGAGATTTCAAAGTGAATTCATTATCATCATCACTGCTATCATATGTGTTTTCAAATGTGGAGAATGTGGGATTTGTATCAAGTTTGGCAGCAACTTCGTTTGTTAGAAACATTTTAATAATCTTTTTAGAACTAAAAGTTGCTTTTCGCTAATATGCTCTTTATTGTATAATGTTGATTATGCATTACCATTGTAAACTGGTCCACATGAACTTATATTCTATATATATACTTTTTTTACATTTTCAATTAGTTGTTCTAATGTATTTGATTGCAATTCTTTCATTCTATTCATAATTTCTTCATCATCGAATTGAGTTTTCCCACCTTCTATTCAAAAAGTATTAAACTATAATTTATCAATAATATCGAGTTTAGCATCTGATAATTTTAAAGACACTTCGAGATTTTTTTCTTTCTTTTAATACTTCTTAATAGCATCCCAAGACTGTTTAGTACATTTATTTAGTTTTGGCATTGTAATTTTATTAATTAAATAAGTTAATAAAGTGAAAAAATATAAAATATTACAAAATGATACGTGTTTAAAAATGATCACGTGATTATATTTCTGTCACGTATTGGTCTTTTAACCAATAAAATTTCAATTTAAATTTGGTAATGATCAGCATAAATTTCAGCGATGCTTAGCCATTTGATGCGACTAAGCCATTTGCATCATAGTGGTAATTAGATTATATGGTAGTACTCAGATTATATGGTGGTAATTAGATCATATAGTGGTAATTAGATTATATGATGGTATTCAGCTTATATGGTGGTAATATAATCTAGGATAAGTGAGATACCACTATTTAATATAATTATATTAAATAGTGGTATCCTATTCCTTTACTTAATATTCAAGTTCATTAAATTCTAAAGCATAAGTATTTTTCTTATTATCATCATTTTCAGAATCCAAATTAATTATAATAATATCTTTAATCTTTTCATATTAGAATTTATATGTTTTTTTATTTAAGTTTTATAGAAATTAAAATTTGATTTGTAATTTATGCATTACTTAATGTATAAATAAATTAAATAAACTGATAATTAGAGTTTAAATTTTAATTAATTTTAATATAAATTTGTATTTTTAATCATACCTTAACATTTATTAGATAAAATATTATATATAATAAATTTCTTTAATTTTTATAATTAGAAATATTATATTTTTTGATAAATATAAATAGTTATAAATATTTTTTTATTAGGAAATAATATTTAAATATCATTATCAATTTTTTATAATAATTCATTTTTGATAATAAAATGTTATCTCATCTGATAAAAAATTAAAAATTAATATAATTAAAATATTAAAATAGAAATACTTAAATATTTCATTATTTTTAATTAATTATAAGTATTTAAATATTATTAAATAATTTATTAAATATATTTTTTGATTTAGTTATAAGAAATGCAAAAATATAATTTTTATAATTTTATTATGATTACTTTACTAAATAATATATAAATTCTTTAATATGTAATAGTAATTATATAATTTATAAAAATTCATATAAAATAAAAACTAAAAAAATAAATAAAATTTATTAATTAATATAATTTCTAATTTAATAAAATTGTGTTCAATATGATAATAATTAATTTTAAATTTATTAAACTATTTTATCACATATTTGAAAAAAAAATCAATTTAAAAATATTTATATTTTATCCATTCAATTAATTATTTGAAATAATACAAATAATTATTACTTATTTATTCTCAAAAAATTTTAATAAAATAAATACAAATAGTAATAAAACTTTTTAAATCTTTAAATATTAATCTTAATTAATAAGTAATTAATAAGTACTTATTAAATAATCATAATTTTTATTTTTAATCTATGTAAGTTAATAAGTAATTAATAATAGTTAATAATAAAGATAAATATAATAGGTTAAATATAAATATATTTCATTTGATAGATTAATTTATTACTGAATATTAAACTAGATTTTTAATAATTTAATTTTGCATAATGTGTCATAATAATTCAATTTTATATATTATATCATCAAAAATACCACTAAAAATAAAGTAGAAAAATAAGTTCTATTTAGTTTTACTTTATTGAAAATCAATTACTTATAGTTTTTATTATAAAGTAATATATAAATATTGTTCTGAAAAAATATATGATATACCTGTTAATATATTAAAGTATCTTAAAGAAGCATATTTTAAAATTAGTAAAGAAATTTGAAATATTCTTTATTTAAATAACATAAATAATAATAAAAATAAAAATAAATATTTTCATATTGAAACTAAGTTAAATAATAATAGTAATATATTTCTAATTTAATAGATAAATTATAAAATTATTAAAATAATTATTTTTCTTTATTTAATATAAATAATATAGATAAAAATGAATTAGAAATTTATTATGTATAAAAATCTATAAAGTCTTTTATAGATAAAAATATATTTATAAATAAAGTAATAGCAATACATATCAATTATTACATGTATTAATTTTAGCAAATATTTCTTTTTCTTTTCTAGAAATCTTAAAATTAACAAATATTATAACCTTTTTACAATCTTCTATTAAGAAATGGATTAATACAAAAATTTTAGATCAAGTTCATAAAGAAGTAAACTTAAAATGAAAAAATTTGCTATAAAAACAAAGTTCTTGATTTTATCTAAAAATGGATAGATAAATATAACTAAATATATAGTCAACTCTTATTATAATGAATTCTATGTTTTAGACCTCAACTTCACTATAAAACTATAGTGAAGATTTTAAGAGATTTGATTGACCAATTCACTATAACAAGAGTATTTTTATTATATTTATTTAAAAATTTATTTTATTAAAAGTTCGCTATATCAAAAGTTGACTGTACTGATAAACTTCTTCAGCATCAAGCTAAAAGAAGTTCTGGTATATTCTATTTCACTCATTACGCAATTTTGAATTACTAATAAAAAAATACATCCCTAATTTACATTTTGCAAATTGTAAGATAGGATGACGTTAAAAAGAATCAAAAATGAAAATAAAGCTAATTAGAATCAATGATTTATAGATCCTTGAATAAATGGTATATTTTATTATCCTACTAACATTAGTACATACAAATTACGTATTGAAACTAGCAGAAACTGATAGACCTATCAAATATGACATATTTGCCAAATCAGACATATTTATAATTTATATCATTTCTATCATTATTATTATTTATATCATATTTAACATAATTAGCATATCTGTTAATTCTGTTATTATTGTCAGTAGTATCATAAATACCATAGATTTTCTTTAATTGTAATTTTCTTATATAAAGAATATGAAAATACCCTGAAAAAAGGACAGATTCCAACAGATTCTAACAGATTCTAACATTGTATTCAATATATATCTATTAACAATAATAAATACTCTTAACATTTTGCAAACATAAAATTTATAATTTTATTCTTGTTAACTAAATAAACTCTCTAATAAACAGTGTGTCAAGTTGATTGGATTTAAGTTATAGCTATTGTTTCCCTAACTTCAAATCATAGTTAACTTATTCAACGGAAAGAGTAATGTTAATAAGTGGTGATTTCTGTCAGAATACTATTGACTTTATACATAATGGACTGCTAACATATTTAGCGAGGTGTATAAAAGTTTGAGTTAAAAAAAGAAATTGAAAAATAGAATTGATTTTATACATAACAGACCGCTAACAGATTTAACGAGATGTATAAAAATTTGAGTTAAAGAGAAATTGAAAAACAGAATTGATTTTAGACTGCTAACAGATTTAGCAAATATATGAAATTTGAAGAAATTGAGCAATGAACCGCTCTTTCTAAGGAAAAGTAAATTGAGTGACGTATTACTTTATTAAAAAGAATTAAGCAGACGAACTTGCAAGTTAAAGTATAAATCTGTAACATTTATTTTGAAATATTTTGAATTATTTAAAACAATTTAATCAAGTTAAAACACAAATTATTAATTAAAATATAAATTAAAAACAAATCACATAATATATGATACAATATGACATCATTTGATAAAATATCTAAAAAAGGAAATACAAAAGAAATTTTAAAAGAAGCAAATTCTATAATTAAATTAGAATTTAACCCTTGAAAAGATCATGTAAAAGAAGAAGAATTTTCAGATGAATTAGAAGGAAAAGATAATCCAACACAAGCATCTATTAAAACTTTTCAAGCTACTTTAATCAATGATGATGGATCTGAAGCAGATGATAAATCAAAAAATTACTGCAATATTATAATCTGTATTTATTATAAAGAAATTTCTGATACTGTTAAAATGGAAAATAAAAGTAGAGATTTAATTAATAGAATAATTAAATTAAAAATTGAATTTAAAGCATTAAGAAAAATATTATTATTTAATTACTTACAATTGTATCAACTAATAGCAAATAGTTTTGAATATCCAAGAAGGACAAAAACACATTCTAATGAATACAAAGTATTTAAAAAAGTAGAGTATCAATGGAAAAATAAAAGAAAAAAGAATTATAAGTCCAATTCATGTCATATGATTATACTGTGCCACTGATTTTTAAATATTCCTATAATAATAAAGATTAAAACAAAGTCTCAGAGATAAATTACTCGTGATTTACTGATCAGAATTTTATAAAATTAATATCAACGTGTTCAACAAGTTAAGAGCTTCATAATGGTATAAATTATATCCTGAACAGATCACTAGATGCTGAGATATTTGAAGAAATGTAATTATTTAAATTTAAGAAATGAACATAAAATACTTAAAAAAAAAAAAGAAAGAGAAAAGAGAGAACAAGAATAAAAGCAGAAGTGTCAATTATGTGAATAGCAGCTCTTGAAATAATATTAGATAATTTAAAAAGCAAAATGCAATAATGTGCAAAAATTTTATTTGAATAATCTAAGAAAATACAAATTTGAGATACATGAAAATCAGAAATATAAAAAAGATACAACAAGAGAAAACTATTTTAAAAATAAATAATAACTAGGTTAACAGACTCTGTTAATGTCTGGAGCGGAAACAGCGAGGATCATGATTTTTCAGTAAATTCCATCCAATGACCAGTATTTAAAATTAGTTGCACAAGCGCAAATATTTGTTTAAATATGCAAATACAATAAAAAAACATACACCTATTGAATATATCTGCATTAAAGATTTCGAATAAAACTTGCACAATAATTGATGTGTATGTCATAATTTTAGAGACATTTACATACGTGCAGAGATTTTTTTTTATTTGAATTTTATGATATTATCCTGAAAAGTTCAGTTCACATTATGATAATTCTGCCTAAAATTTTCGGAGAAACAGGTTTCGGAAAAAATATACTGTAGTATTTCATAGCACTTTTGTTATTCATGATAATTTATGTATTTAAATAAAATTTAATTTAAAAAAAAATAATATATTAATTAAAATTAGTTTTTTTGTTATACATTTTTATATATGCTATCGTTAAAATGATCCAAATGAAGATGCAGAAAATTCAATTAATGATTTAAACAAAAAGGATCCTTGCTTTCTCAATTGATGAAATGATAAATACCCAGAAGATGATGTTTCGAATAAAGAGATTTGCGATAATATTTGTGATATACAATTTAAATTTATCTCCATCATTAAGTATTTGGTATAGTAGTTGAACTCGTCTTGAATCATTTGAATTAAGTACATAATGTTAATTATTTGATAATACATGTATTACAATCAAACATATAAGCCTTAATCTAGAATTGATAAGAAATGTTATTTTTAAAGAGAAATATGGATTTATTAGATACAATATTCCTAAAAGTCAAATAATAAATTAGAATTATTACTTTCCTTATTATTAACTTGAATAAATCCAAATAAAATCATTTGAATTATATGATTCAAGTACTATATATATAATTTGAGTATTTTACGAGTATAACTTGTGAATTACGAGTTGACGTGAGTCGCGATCCTCTATAAATTGTGAAAAATTGTATAACACGTGTATAAATCACGTAAAGTATATCTGGTTTTCAGGATAAGCGTGGCAAAAGATAGTTTACAAAATTTTCTGAATTAAATAAATCGTTAATTTTTTTTTGAATAAAAGATTAATAACGATGGGTTATTCAAATAATGCAATGAGTGCAATGCTTAGAAAATGCAAAAGTAAAGAGAATGAGACTCCTGATAAACGTGAAAACTGCTGTACTCGTGATCGTGAAAATAAAATTAAAAAAAAGGCATCAGAAACTGCAGAACAATGTAAAACACGCTTGAATAGAGAAAATAAACGAAAGCGTCAAAAGAGATTGTGTAAAAAAGTACTTTAGAAACTGCTGATAAACGTCTTAATCGTCAAGAACAAGAAAAGGTTATGCAAAGGTTTGTATTTGTCAATCCCCTTTATTCCTATTAAATAAAATTGATTTGAATAAATTGATTTAAAAAAGAAATGATAATAGAAACCCTTCAGACCCAATTAGAACTGGATTGCTTTCCGAATTTGATCATGAGCTTCTATAGAAATTCCGAACCAAAATAAGTAAATTTGAATAAACCCTTTGTTTCACATGTAATGAGCGTTTTCCATCAATTAAACTGGTTAAAGGAGAATGCCATCATTGCTATTGTGAAAAAACTATTCCAAAAAAATTTTCTGTAGAAAATAATATGGATCTGGAAGAGGTACCTGAGGAATTGCAAAATCTTACTGAAATTGAGGAAATGTTAATTGCACAAATATTTCCTGTAATTTCAGTGTATTGTCTTCGTGGGGGACAGTATACATACAGAGGAAATGTTATTAACTTTCCTCAGAATGTGCACGAGTTTGTCCTTTCATCCGTCATCCTTAGATGTACTTATTATACATCGTCAGTCCACCAGTGTATTTAGAGATTTTAATGTTCGTCGTGTGAAAGTTGCCCGAGTACTTCTCTGGTTAAAAGAGAATAATCATTATTATGCTAACATTAATATTGACAATGAAGTGCTGCAATCCTTACCTGATGATAGTCCTATTGACGACTGTCTTCCATGACTTCAAAGAACAGAAAATGAAGAATTAGGTGATGATGAAAATGAAACAGAAGATATAATCACACGTAACTTTGTTCCCACTTCTTTTCTAACTCATCGTGAGAATAAAGCAATCAACAATACTCTTGCTCAAATGTAAGGTGAAACTATTCCTATTGCATGACCAAATATTAATGCAAATCCCATTAATGAATTTCATACTCTCAGATATATTGCATGTGCTTTTCCAGCTTTATATCCAACTGGAAAAGCCGACCTTCGTGCAGAACGTATAAGAGATGTCAAGCCTGCTGAATATTTTCAATATATACTTAAATATAAAGATGGTAGGTTTGCACGTCATACCCGCTGGCGATATTTTGCATTGAACTCACAAATGCAATGGAGGGCAATATAGGAAGCAAGAGTCTACGTTAAGCAAAGTTTGAATGATAATCAGCTTACTGTTAAAGAAGTTCAAGAGATGGTTAAAGGTAATAATCACTTAGCTGAACAAGTTGTACAATTTGGTGAAGGTCTGCGTGGAACCCAACAGTTTTGGATTAAAAGACGAGTTGAATTGTCAGATATGATCAAACAATTAGAATCACAGGGGATGGTATTTTTTACATTCAGTGTCACAGATTTACATTGGCCAGAACTCCACAAACTTATGCCACATGGTGAAAATCAAATAGAAGGAGAATCAGAGCAAGATGCAGCTAAACGTAGATGCCAAAACCTGATTGACAATCCTCACATCGCCACATGGTTCTTTGAGAATCGCTTTAAATCTTTTTTGGAAGATATGCTAATTCCTAAATGGAACTTAGAAGATTAGTGATATAGGTTTGAGTGGCAGCATCGCGGTAGTATTTACATACACAGTATCGGAATGCGTAAAGATGCACCAGTGATCGATTAGAAAAAAATGAAAGAAGATAATGAAATGATGATTAGAGTAGTGGAATATTTAAATTCCTTAATTACGACAATTAATCCAGAAGTTGATGCACCCATACCTGATCGGCATCCCTGTCAGAAACATAATAATGAGTTACGTGATGACCAGCAGGATTATATTGAGTTAGTGAATAAATTGCAGCATTATACGAGATGTAGTCCTTCATACTGTCTTCGTACCAATCGTGAGGGACAACAATCTTGTAGATTTGGATATCTAAAAGATATCGTAGAACAAACCTGCATACGTAATGATGATCGTGGTCATCCAGAACTCATTACAGCAAAAAATGATCCTTATATAAATTCGCATGATCGACTTCAACTTTAAGGTTGGCGTGCAAATGTTGATTTGAAACCGGTTCTTAGCATTCATGCTGCTCTTCAATACATCTCTAAATATGCAAGTAAATCAGAACCACGATCTGTAGCTTTCAATAAGATATTAGATCGCATACTTTGTAACAGCAATTCTGATGATCCATTACTTAGCTCATTTCAGAAATTACTGCTTCATACTGTCTCAGAACGTGATATATCTGCACAAGAAACTTGCCACCTACTTCTTGGAATCCTACTTTATCATTCTAGCCGTCAGTTTATTTTACTAAACCTTAACAAAGATACATCGTGATGGCTTTGTGATACTGGAAATGAAAACGAATTTGCAACAACTGAAGAAATTAGACAAACGGAAAAATCACCCTTACAGAAATATTGGAATTGACCTACCGAACTTGAAAACATTTCATTATTTCAACTATATTTAAAATACAAGTTTTCAAATGGTCATTGAAAACAATGTAAACATAAAAATATTGTGTACATATAGCCACGACCGTTACCTCAGAAAAATGGCTTTCAATGGGAAGAGTTTTGTCGTGTGAAAGTTTTACTTCATGTTTGTCACCGAAGCCTCCAACAGTTAACTATAAATGATACAGTCTCTTGGTCAGACCTCTTTGACTATCATATTATGAAAATTGAAAATAATTATCCTAATTTGATCGGTCTCCCTGTGGATATTGTAGAAGATGAAATTATTGATGAGGAAAATGAGAAAGATAAGCAGGAAGATGATGAGTATGAGTATGAAATCCGATCTAATTGGATATACTTAGCGGAAATGGGACCAAATACAATTATTGATAATTGTTCAGATTTGGGTTCACGTGAAATTGATTTAAATCATGACTGGGTTGGTAGTATTAGGCAGCGATATCCAAATCTCAATCTTACAGATGTGACAACTTTTCTGCAACAAGCTCGTAATGAAGATGCTATAGATGCTGGAAATCTAATTACTGATATAGTAAATTTTGAAACTTTAAATGAAAAACAGATGTTAATATTTAAACAGGTTGAATCACATTATAATGCTATGATTGCAAATAACCAGATTAGCCCTTTTAGAATTATTATCATAGGAACGGCAGGAATAGGAAAATCATATTTAATCAATGCAATTCAAGGTCGACTCAATGAGATAGTGAGGGATAATAGGATTAACAAATCACCTGTACTTGTACTTACGCTGACTGGGGTTGCAGCGTTCAATATTCGTAGAACAACAATTCATTCAGCACTCTCTATCCCTGTAAATAACAAAAACTTTGAAATAGACGGTGAGCGATTGAAACAATTACAAAAAAAATTGCAAGATGTAGAATATTTTATCATTGATGAAAAAAGTATGATTGGACGTTGAATATTTGCCTTAATTGATATGAGATTACGGCAGGCTTTTCCTGAACAACAAGATCAACCTTTTGGTGGTTGATCTGTCATTTTGATTGGTGATTTTGGACAACTTCCACCAGTACTTGATGACCCAATATATACGCAAGTCCTCCGACATGATTCGTTATTTAATGATAGTATTATAGGATACAAACAATTTCAGGAAATCTATAAAGTTGACATTGTTTAACGTCAATCTGAAAACTCAGAAGAACAATGCCATTTCAGAGATATTTTGTTACGCCTGCATAATGGTGAATCCACAATAAATGATTGGAAAATACTTACCACGCGACTTGTTGATTCACCTGGAGTAGAGAATAATCAATTCCTAGATGCTACACGTATTATACCTCAAAAAATCGACGTTGATGAGGTTAATTTTAATATGCTAAGATCTCTAAACTGTCCTGTTGCCAAAATCTGTGCTGTACATACAGGTGGTTGCGAAGCAACTAAGGCTGATTCTAACACAACAAAAGGACTTGAAGCTTACCTTCTGTTAGCTAGAGGTGCACATATTATGCTTAGAGCCAATTTGTGGACGGAAGTAGGGTTAGTTAACGGATCAATGGGGATCATCCAAGAGATTTTGTTCGAAGAAGGTCAAAGACCACCTTCTTTTCCAATAGCAGTCCTTATTGAATTCAATGACTATACTGGTCCTGCTATTACAACTATAGAAGGCAATAGACTTGTTCCCATATTACCTATTCGACAAACCTGGGAATCAAAAATGTAGTTTGTTCACGTTTACAAATTCCAATTAGCCTTGCTTGGGCAATTTACAGTACATAAGAGCCAAGGACTAACACTACCAAAGGCTATCATAGATCTTGGAGAAAGAGAATACGCTGCAGGCCTTTCATTTGTAGCGGTGTCTCGAGTTCATGCTCTTAAAGATCTTCTATTCTGGCCGTTTTCTTTTGAAAGACTTCAGCATATAAAAAATTCTAAAATGGTGTAAGATAAGAAGGCTGAAGAGAAGCGATTAGTTTCTCTGATAAAATAAAACTACGCTCTAGACAATAAATGAGATTAATAAACTACGCTCTGGACAATAAAATGGGATTAATCAAACTACGCTCTAAAGAATAAAATTGAGTTTTTTTTTTAGATAAGATTCATTATTTTAGATAAGATTCATTATTGTAAGATTAACTTTTTTTTTTTTAGATAAGATTTATTACTGCGAGATTATCTAGTTAAGTAATACTAAGATCACGTGGTAATATTACATGACTGTGACAGACGGACATTTCTATCAAAGCTCATGTAAGTGCTGGAGTCACGTGATGATAAATAGCACATATCACGTGATAGTCACGTGACTGTGACAGACGGACATATCAATCAAAGTGTACCTGAAATGTAAAGTCCTTCGCTATGCTCCAGATAATAATAATCTCAAAGAAAACTAGATAATAGAAAAGAGGAAAGGGAGTGTAGGTTATATATTAGTAGAAACATATGACAAGCGTAAATATGGACTAAACGAAGTGTACGATATCCCTTTCCATTAATGTTAGTAACCATTAATTGTTATGAAAGTAATAAGAAAAATTAAATTCACGACTTCTCTGGTGCAGTTGTATGACTACTCCTTGAAATAACTGCTGAATATGAACTATTTCCTCTAGAAGTTATTCCTCTCTTTCTGAAGGTTGAGCTATCTGTTATTAAATATCAATAAAACATTGCTGAAGACCATTGTAAAGGAATTCCAAATCCATAAACTCTTTATCCCTATTATCTAAATGAAAGGAAAGAGTCGTCAGTTCATTAATTAGTCTAGTAATTTCTTGTTGTTGTTGATGAGTTTCTATTTCTAAATTGTTGATATGTTCTTAGTATTTCCTAGAAAGAGCAGACTGGCGAGTGATGAAAAAGTGTTTTCTCTATTATTTGCCTATACTAAAAATAAATGTAGAAAATATAAAAGTCAAAAATGAAAGGAAGAAATTTAAAATTTTATAATAATTTTGGGAAGAAAGTGAAAAATTTGTGAAAAATTAGAGAAATTTTTGGATAAATATTTATATTCGAAAGAAGTGACTATAAAAAATTCTCAAGATCATGAGAATTATTTTCTTGCAGAAAAATAAACAAAAATCCATTGGATCACATTGAATGATGATTATTACATAGAAATCTATAAAATAAAAACCTGTTTAAAATTGGTATAGTTAATCAATACTACTAAAATTGGATGATCACATAATATTTGCATAGCATATTTTTAATTGACATTTCTTTATTTAATATAAAATTCAGGAAATTTTAGTAAGCTGCATAATTTTAAGAATTTGACAAAATGCATGCAAAATAATCAAGAAATATGAAGGTGTTAATTTTCTTAAAAAGGAATTACTTGTAATATTTATGAAGATTATACAGCATAATCAGTTGAAAAAAAAAAAAAATTAATTTTAGATTTGTACTCAATAATTTTTCCATGGCAGATTACTTAAATATTAGATTTCAATGAACTTTCTTGATATAGAAAAAGATTAAATATATCAAATATGAAGATTGTATTGTTAAGTCACTTAATATATACATTTTATCCAGCCACAATTGTTAGTCTAATATCATTAATTTAGTTTGAAGACTAAAAATTTTAGAGGAGGAAATTGAAATCAGCAGAAATTGACAGACCTGTTAAATATGACATATATGCTGAATATGACATATATGTCAAATATATCATATCTGTCAAATTGGACATATTTATAATTTATATCATTTCTATCATTATTATTATTTATATCATATTTAACATAATTAACATATTTGTTAGCTCTGTTATTATTGTCAGTAGTATCATAAATATCATAGATTTTCTTTAATTATAATTTCTTATATAAAGGACATGAAAATATCTTAGAAAAAGGACAGATTCCAACAGATTCCAACAGATTCCAACATTATATTCAATATACATCTAATAATAATAATAAATATTCTTAACATTTTACAAATATAAAACTTATAATTTTATTCTTGTTAACTAAATAAACTCTCTAATAAACAGCGTGTCAAGTTGATTAGATTTAAATCATAACTATTATCTCCCTGACTTTAAATCATAGTTAACTTATTCGATGAAAAGAGTAATGTTAACAAGTGATGATTCCTGCCAGAATACTATTGACTTTATACATAATAGATCACTAACAGATTTAATGAGGTATATAAAAGTTTGAGTTAAAAAGAGAAATTGAAAAATAGAATTAATTTTATACATAACAGACTGCTAACAGATTTAGTGAGATGTATAAAAATTTGAGTTAAAGAGAAATTGAGAAACAGAATTAATTTTTAAACTGCTAACAGATTTAGCAAAGTATATAAAATTTGAAGAAATTGAGTAATGAACCGCTCTTTCTAAGTAAAAGTAAATTGAGTGACGTATTATTCTACTAAAAAGAATTAAGCAGACGAACTTGCAAGTTAAAGTATAAATCTGTAACATTTATTTTGAAATATTTTGAATTATTTAAAATAAATTAATCAAGTTAAAACACAAATTATTAATTAAAATACAAATTAAAAACAAATCACGTGATATAACATTATTTGATGAAATATCTAAAAAAGGAAATACAAAAGAAATTTTAAAAGAAGCAATTTCTATAATTGAATTAGAATTTAACCCTTGGAAAGATTATGTAAAAGAAGAAGAATTTTCAGATGAATTGAAAGAAAAAGATAACCTAACACAAGCGTCTATTAAAACTTTTCAAGTTATTTTAATCAATGATGATAGATCTGAAGCAGATAATGAATCAAAAAATTACTGCAATATTGTAATCTATATTTATTATAAAGAAATTTCTGATACTATTGAAATAGAAAATAAAAATAGAGAATTAGTTGATAGGATAATTAAATTAAAAATTGAATATGAAGCGTTAAGAAAAATATTAGAATTTAATTACTTACAATTGTATCAACTAGCAACAAATGGTTTTGAATATCTAAGAAGGATAGAAATACATTCTAACAAATACAAAGTACCTAAAAGAGTAGAGTATCAATGGAAAAATAAAGAAAAAAATTTTTAAGTCCAATTCATGTCATATGATTATACTGTATCACTGATTTTCAAATATTCTTATAATAATAAGGATCAAAACAAAGTCTCAGAGATAATTTACTCATGATCTACTATGTATTTACCGAGTTGAGAGCTTCACAATAGTATAAATTATATCCTGAATGGATCACTAGATGCCAAGATATTTGAAAAAAAGTGATTGTTTAAATTTAATCATAAAAAATGAACATGAAATATTTAAAAAAAGGAAAAGAGAGAACAAGAATAAAAGTAGAAGTGTCAACTATGTGGATAGCACTCTTAAAATAATAATAGATATAACCATAGCATTTATTTTTATTACATTGGCAAGTTTTTGTGAGACAAATATATAGTAATTTTATTAAAAAAAAAAAAAAATCTAATTGATCTTCATGAGGAATAAGACACACTGGGAATTAATAATGATTGCTGTTCTTTACAAGTTGATTTTGGATAAAATTAAAACGTCTTCGAAGTCACTCCAAAGTTTTTAAATTAACATTTCCTTCTTGACGAACAAACTGGAAGTCATCATTAAGTTTTCTATAATTCTCTTAAAGTTTTTGATTCTTGTCTTTTTCCTAGAGTAAATCCTTCTCCAAATGTTTACACCCAAGAAAAAATTTAGCAGTTTGATCTAAGGAAGTTGATAATTGATTTTCTAAAGTCGAAATTTTTGCTTGAAGATCTTCTTAGATCTGAACTTCCTTTTGAACTTTTTGATATGAATCTTTAGTTTGATAAAGAATTAAAAAAGCAAAAGTGTTAGTCATTACTGCAGTCAACTAAGTAAGGTCAAATAAATCATCACACTTCACTAGAAAGCAGCATAGGTTATATATATTCAAAAGCTTATGACAAGCTAGCACATGTCCTATATAATCAAAGCTTTCAGACTAAACCATTCTTAAATCTACCCATCTTACCTTAAAAAACTTTTTCACTTCAAAACTTTCTATATCAAGCAGAACTCCAGCATTGAGAGGAAGAAGACTTCATTTAATTCATACGAGTAATTTTAAAAAAATATTATTGATCATTGTATAATATTTTAAGAATACAATCTCATTTTATTAATGATCATGCAATATTTGCACAATATATTCTTGATCAATATTTCTTTATTTAGTAAATTTTAATGAGCTGCATAATTTTAAGAGTTGACAAAATGCATGCAAAATAATCAAGAAATATGAAGGTATTAATTTTCTTAAAAAGGAATTACTTGTAATATTTATTAGTGTTTCGGGCGAAACCGAAACTAAACTTTTGGCGAAACTTCTGAAACCTGGCGAAACTTGTTTCGCCATCAGTGCAAAATCCATAACTGGCGAAATTTCCGAAACTAAGCGAAACTTGC